>CAJHQP010006667.1:0-36840 GCA_905132765.1 Moricandia arvensis | reverse complement strand
GACTTCTGCACATGAACTCAGCTTGTAAACCAGAAACTAGCATTAGTTTTCTCTGTCATGCAATAACCCCTCAAGTAAAGCTTCCATGCTGCTGCTATTTGTCAGATTGTTGTAGATGCTTTTACGCAAAGACAAGCTTCCTCCTGGTTCAAAAAAAAAAAATCTGTTGACCCTTTGGCAACCCTCAGATTGTCAAAAAAAGTGAACTGAAAAAAATACTAGGTCTGATCAGTAATCAGAAGTTGTAGTTTAATACTTTCTCTTTGATCAACCAAAGCAAGCAAAATTAAGTTTATAGATGACTCTTCAAGCACTCCCTCTTCTTTATTTGTTTGATCAGCCACGTGATCGCACATAATGATAATATATTCTCTTTTCAGATGTTTTTCCAAGTGGTCTCCTGGAAAAAGAGTGGTTAGTTCTGATCCAAACTGTTGTTCTCTTCACCCTGTTTGCTGAAGTTTCTTTTTTCATCTTTGCGTGTTCCTTCTGGAACAACTTAGCTCATCATCTCTTGATGCTGGACGTGAGACTGACCTCTGTTTGTTTTTTTTCAGCACAGCAATGAGTGAATTATCTATCATGTGCATGAGGTATTCCTTGAACTGTGGGATTGAAATTCATCAAGATATGCTTCATGTAGCTGCAACTTTCTTTGTGCCTCGCGACCATAGTAGGTATTTGGTTCATATCTAGCTGACCTGGTTCGTGCCCTAGCTGAACTAGATTGACTATGCAACTGCTCCAAAATCTGACCATACCTCTTGGCTACAAACGTTTCTTCATGACAACCTTCATCTCATACAAGAAGAAATCTGGTGCTCTCCATATGCTCTCCAAGTATTGGATATCTGATATCATAACCATTAGATGCCAATTGAGCCTGCTTCTCTTATGTGTACCCCTGACACTTATTAATGAATCGTCTTCTTTTTCCATTCTAAGTATGTATCTGGATCAAAGTCCTCCATAGCAAGCGGTGGCCCAATATGGATATGTTTCTGCTTCTGCACTCTGTGTCGCTTCGCGCTTAGCCATCTCTTTCATGTTTCTGTTTGCTTTATACACCCAAGCACACAGCTCAGGAGACTGCGACCTATGATAGATTTCTTGATCTTGAGTAAGACAATCAACACCTTGACTTCAGAGCTGGCTCTAAGACCACTTAATGGTATTCGGCCTGTGTGATATGCGTTGTCTCTACTCCCTGGATCAATTAGAGGGGCGTGGAGTGATGCATAGCTTGCTGAAGCATTGAGTCTTCTGCCCGGAGCTACTGTGACTACTCTAAAAGAATGTTCGCTACTCTATGGAACAGGTGCACTCTGCTTCGTGCCTAAGATGAATTCACAGAGAGACTCCTCTGTTCTGCTGAAAGAATGTTCACTACATTGAACCAGAATAGACAAACTATACCTAGAGAGACGATCTTGTCTAGCCATAAGCTATATTTATTGAATAATTATTGAAAAGATTACATGAGCCTCATGTTACATAAATAGGGACACAAAGGAAAGAAGGGAGAAAAGAATAAAACAAAATGTGTAAACCTGAAGCAAAAAAAACCTATCACCAAAACAAAGCTTCTGGTTTAGTACAAACCGCATGACCACTAATCGCTGTAATGCTGAAGCGGTGGCTTTACTATTAACCAACTTAATCTAACTTGGATTTACACTTAACTACATATCAAAAAATAAACTGAAAATAAACCATTCTTGTGGTGGCGTGCCTAATCATTCCTGGCTCAATCAGTCAATCCAGAGCTCGGACTTTCTCGTTCCACTCTTTTGGCCGATCAAAGCGCCTTGTGTCAACAACTCTGGGTTTTGGGCTCAATCCCGATCTTGTTTCTGGCGGTTCTGGTACAAGATACCGCTCCTTAAGCTCAGTTGGATGATGCCCAAGAATGTGGATGCCTCACATACAATCCGGATATTTCCCATATCTGTGCTTCATCGTCCATTTAAACCCATTTCTCGGCAATGTCGGTTGACCGCCGGTCCATTCTCTCGAATCAATGACCAGATCACCCATTTCATTCTTCGTCGAAAACCTGCTCTCCTATCTACTCACATTTCCTGCTCACATCAGCGTGTGTATACTAAACGCTCAGTGTGTCCTTATTGTCACTCTTGATCTTTCATTACAGGCGCCTCGAGTAAGAAGCCCCATATAACCTTCTGGCAGGTCCAAAAGTACACGCTCATGAATAAGGCCACTCAACTCTCTCAATGAGCCCTTGAGTTTAGGTGGTGAGTAATGGGCCCATGCTTTTCTCTGGACAGTGTATTGGTTATCCACAGAGACGATGAATTAGAAGCTGATCCAGGTGCGCGACCAAATGGACATGAGTCATGAGAAGTTAGATAAATCAGCCCTACAGCTTACCCATAGAATCAATATAGGAAGTAGAAAGAGCCAAGTTTGTGATAGTGTTCACGACGGTTTCTGAAGAAGCATACGTTAGTCTCTTCAAAGCAAGCTGACATGAATCTATAGGATCTGACATATGATTGACAAGTGTGAGATAACGGAAGATGTGAACTTGTGTTGACAAATAGATTCCAAAGACTATGGGATACCAATTTCAGCCAACAAACATACGTCTATGGCAATGCGTCAAGAAGGAGTGCTACAACCAAGGATCACAGCGAGTAGAGAGCCATACTAGTCAACTTATTAGATTATTAAGCATATGATTGATCATAAGGGTTTCGGATATACGAGCATGAAGGTGAAAGTAGACTTCATGTTAGCATATTGATGCTGTTTACACCCTCAATCTCTAACACAAAATATGAAGCTCTCATTATACCATGTGAAGGATCAGTTCTAGAGAATCAAGATGTGTCAGACTCCGTAGTTAGTCTCTCGTAGGAGACACTAAGAGGCTTGATCAACGGATTAAAGATTTAGCTGGACAGAAGCATGACGTCAGTGGATTCATTTATGATGCATGTATGGAAGTCTGTGCGAAACAGATTATTAGCAACAATGTACGAAAGAAGCTTTGTGAGAATTCACATAGCGCACTATTGAGACGACCATTTACTCTTTTTCGATCGATCAATGTACAATGTCGTAACCACTGCGATCGACTTTGCTTTGGTACCTGAAAAATTGCTCGAGTGATGAAGAGATGGACACTTTCGATCGACAGCCAGAACTCCTACTCACCTGCTCTCGCCAGTATCATAGACTTAGGCTTCTTATATTATACTCCTAGAATTCGACCTCCACCCACTAACGATACCATCAGCATATCGGACATCGATCGACAGCCAGACTCCTACCATCGGATTTGCCAAGTATATAGACCTCACAGCCTTATAAATGACTCATACCAAACCTCCACACCTTCTACAAATAGAAGCGGCTCAGACATCACATACTTTGTGCAGCTTCCCTTTTCGCGTAATGGATAAACGCACGAGTGCTTAAGCTTCGGAAGAAGCGACAGAAACACACTGACGCAAAAAGTTTTGTGGTGTTCCATGCAACATCATGGAGCATGGTCTACGCCTCATGCACCTCTGCGACACCGGTTCTTCAGTAAGGATTATGCCATACACCTGGCAGAGGCGCTCGGCTTCAAAGGTGAACCTTCTAGTGATCAGTCACTTTTGTGGATCTTTCTCTAGAGGTAAATTAGGAGGATAGTTCAAAGACCTGGCCCAAGTCGCCAAATCTAGTGGATTGCCTCTAATCCTGCAACTCTTTCATAAGCTCAGATGACATTCAGTAAAGCAACATTCATCCTGCTTACAGGACAGAGCTTTCATAGACAAGGTCAAGGAGCAGCTATGCCGCATCGAAGCCAAACAGTGTATCTTCCCCGAATATGATCAAGAATAGCACTTACTATGCACCTGTTCAAACTAGAACCAAGACTAATCTCACTGATTTGGTTCATGAACCAGGACTTGTGGCCATGTGTTTTCTGCGATTTCGAGAAAGAGAAGGAGTCGGATGACAGAGCATTGATCAACACCCAGATCCCACAATCGATCGACGTTGTCAATCAAAATCGATCGACACCACCCTTTCACATTGATCAATGACCCTGACTCAGAGAACAACATGGCTCACCTAGATTACGACACTTACTACCTTGAAGAAGACAACCAAGTACCGTCCCTTGTACTAGAGGAAGCTGGAAAATTTCAGAGGATCCGATGGAACCAGGAATGCAACATCGATCGATGGTGCCCCAATACCATTGATCATTGCTAATCCAGTAGAGTACGGTGAGATTATGGTTATCTCAGACAAGATGAGTCTGGTATTATTAGAGATCCTGAAGGATATGCACGAGCAATGGATGAAGGAGGATGTAGCAGACATACTAGCAATAGACAATGGATCAGGAAATCTCTTCAGACAACAGCAACATGACAACCAGACATATAACAAAAGGCATCGATCGATGCAACACTGCTGGCGGTCGATCGACACTCATCTTCCTGAAGACTTTGCCGGTTACATATCAGAAACTGAGTATTTGATCCAGAGATTTTGATTATGGGGAAGAAAGAGATGAGTATGGTGTCTACAGAGACAAATACGGCAATGCACGAACTATAGATGGTAGTCATCAACGTATCCAAGGAAGACATCAGAGATATTTTTTTGGGAACGCACCCATCCTTGGATATACTCATCTATGCTTGTCAGAGTATGCATAATATATTGAGGAAACCAGACCATCATCTGACTACTACATAGAGCAGAAGTAGATGACATGGTACAAGCAATCTACATATCATAGGAGATGTTGATGGATGCCTACTACTAGATGATCGATGATATCTATTACCTATTCAACAACACTATCAGATGTTTAACCACATGCATGGAAGAGATTAAACAAAAGATGGACTCTACGCATCAGATGATTCATAGACAACACAAACAACGTAACATCTATCGACAGACCTGTACGACCATCGATCAAAGCTTCAAGCAGACAATTTAGACAGAGGCTGGTAACTGAGAAGCTGTTAACTTGATGGAGTTTATGCATCTCAAGATATGATATTGGAAGATATCTATAGGAAATAGATGACATATCCATACCCACAAATAGCAAGATTGGCTGGTTACACGAACGCATTGACAACTTTCTGTATATAATGAGTCAAGTAAAGATCACAAAAAAGAAAACGGACAACGAAAGAACCAGAGGTGAAAAGTCATTAGAAGCTTTGTTGGTACATGTGATAAGATGAGCAAAGAAGATGTGGAACACTTGCTTTCCACAAGTGATACTCTACACCCATCTTAGTCCATACATTGCGAAACATCAAGCTAAAGACTATAATCAAGCACTGAGTGGGACGCAACCCACTATTAGTTATGTTTGAAATTCATTTTATTTTCATGATTTTTACTAATTTTCGTATTTTCTTTATTTGCAGTGAAAAGTAACACCCGGAAGATCGAGAACCAGCATCGGTCGATGATAGTGCATTACCATCAGTCGACGACAATGCACTACCATCACTCGATACAGAACCCATCGGGAGACACCCATCACTTACCATCGGTCGACACGCATTAACAAATCCGGTATCAATTTCTTCCTTATGCTTTTAACTTATGATTTAGGTTTTATCTCATCGATATGGGATAACACTGAGACAATGTTATTTAATTCTGGGGGGAAGTTTACTGATATTACTTTCTATTTTTGAGTTTTATTTTTATATGCTTTAATTGAGTCAAGAAAGAGAGTATGAGCAGCTTCAATTTTTACTTATCATCTAACTGTTTTATAGCAACAATTTCGACATGTGTTAATTGCAGAGAGTTCTAGAGATACCAAAGTGGATCATCCTGCAAATATATCACACTTGCTTAGAAAGTTTGAAGGAACCGAAGCTAACATCCAACATAATATTTACTTATTTGCTTGATTTGGGATTTGACATACATTGGATCGGATTCCTCTTGCAAATATGAAAGGTAAAAATCTTTGTGCTTCTGATTCTCTTCTCACTCTCTCTTCAGCATCTTTATATAAAAGATTGAGATGATTTCCTAAAAGATGCTGAGGGGTATGTAATTACCTATGATCCCATTATTCTAATTCAGAAAGGAATAATCACACATTGTGGAAGCGAGGGGTATGTACGTTACTTATGACCCCACTTCGCCTACACTTTGTCAAAAAAAAGAGAGAAAATAAAAAGAAAGATGAACAAGATGGACTGTATCAACATCATTGATTCATTGAGATTATAAAATAAGTGATACAAGGAGACTTCAGACCCGAAGACGAGAAAGAGGGACAGACTAAGAGTATTAGAGAAGAGCTGCATGGGTGTAAGATACTTGCAAGGGTAAGAGTCAGTGCCAGTGTCCGCTGGATGCGATACTCCTAACAGGTAAGACAGCCTGCTTAGTTTTTACTTTATGTGCCAGAAATGAGTGTTAGTGAGAGGGTGTGAGTTGACTCCAATTATTTGCTAAATGTTGGTCTATAAAGTTTCTCTAAGCATTTCCTGGCACTGATGTCGGTTGCAACAAAGTACAGGTGAATAATGAGGAGTACATATTTGGTGTGGTCTCCTGTGTTTTCAGACTCTTGCTACAGATTGTTATCCTTATTTTGCTTGAGGACAGCATAAGGTTAAGCTGCTGGGAGTTGATAGGTACTAATATTACGCTCACTATTAGACGCATCATCCCTTTCGGGTGCCCACTTTGGAGTCTGCTATGTTTGAATGTCATAGGATCGTATTGTTAGACTCTTTTCAAGTCGCATGTGCATGTTGGAGCCACAATAGAGATATATGAAGGCATTTCTGGAGCTCAAAGAGAGAGAGGACACCGATAGCGGCGATCAAACTCAGCAGTGTACGAGTCAAGACACACCCAGAGTTGCGATGACACGGTGCGCAACTGGTCAACACGCAGAAGGCTCTAGTTCATCAGCACATACCAGATTCTTGAATCCTAAATCACAGAATTACAGTATTGCGTCTGGACGTAGTTGGTTATAGCCTATTTTGTATTATTCTTTGCTGGTGTTTTATGCAATTAGAGAGCTATTTTATAGCAAGTTATAGGTTTTAGAGGAGAAGACCCTCAAGACTTCTTCCCTCAAGCTTGTGTATTGAACGCGTAATCCTTCTATCACTTATATTATGCATTCTTTGATGTTAATGATATGTTTTGCTTAGCTATGGTCTGAGGATCGTCATGTGTTTGATTAGCCGGGTTTATTACATGGTTTTGACAGAATTAGCAACACAAGAGAATTGCTTCACTTAGTGGTGATTATTAAGCATCTGTCATTAGTACTTGTGCTTATGGCTTCGGTGTTCTATACGTAGCTTAACGTAGAACCGCTGATATTACAATAATTGGTACCTGGCGAGACTAGATCGTTGCCGTAACGTAATCTTGTGGAGCTTAAGTTGCAAGGAATAATTGAGAGATTCATCTGCAGCTATATTCTAAGTGAACTTAGCAAATCTGATATCATTTTAATGCTGCTTGACTAAGAAAAGCATCGGTGTCTGTTCGACTGTCTTTGGCATACGCACGATCGATCCCTGTCAATACGGCGCGTATGTCAGTCTCAATTTGCAACAAATTTGTAGACTCTGATCTTATCCATAGATAGATATCGATTATATCTTTAACTATTAATTTGTATCCTATGATTAAAACCCCGTTTGCTTCTATCCATTATAATTCTCTGCATGAAAACCTAGACTAATTATTTTCTTAATTGCTTACAACAAACTCATTCCTGATTTACTAGTTCTTAAAGTTATTTAATTGGCTTAGCAAAACTAAGTTGATTATCAAATCTATTGTCTGCCTCGCTCTCTATGGATTCGATCCCTAAGCACTACAGTTTGACCTTTTATTTGGAGAGAGTAAACAATAGCTCACCTAGGGCAATTTAGCACGTATCAAATCCAAGACAATTTCGAAGTTATCTGGAAGTGCTGACCAAAATTTAAATTTCGTTTGTAGTGCGCTATTATCCTTGTGCGGAAGTCTGAGTGCTCATCTCTATTTGGGGGGGGGGGGAAGATGGATAAGTATATTAGGACGTTGGAGCTTGTTCGTTGTGATCAGCAATGAATGATGGTAATGTTACTGTTTGCCGAGCGTCTTTGCGAAGAATACTTGTTTGAGAAGATGTTAGTGCGTATGTGTTTGCTCTTTCTGAGGATGGAGATTTCGTCAGAGCGAAGATACTTATATATTCATCAATTAGAAAGAACCTGTGCATTCTTAGAGACAGCTTTGTGACGAGTCACGAGTGCTGAGACAGAGCACCTGTTCTGTTTTTCCGAGAACAAAAATAGAAAACATCAACCAAAATAAAAGACAGAATATACGGTGTTTCATGCTTTGAACGTTTCAGGCTCTGAGAGAGTATAACTGACTGTTGTTTAAATTTGTCTATTAATGTCTTTCGTTGATATCGCTTTTCGGGTTAATACAGTGATTGATTTTACGCGGGAAATAAATAAGGATTTGTGACTACTCATTGGTAGAGAATTAGAGAGCATATCAAACACAATTAATCGTTTCAATTCTAATAATTAGCATCGATCGAAGCACGCAGATGGCCGTATGATCGATACTCCGTTAAGACTACGGCGATTAGCGACTTTAGTCTAGACCTAAGGTTGAGTTCAGAAACAAGAGATTCACTGGAACCTTAGATATCCATATGTTGCATTGCCTAGTTCTACCTAAGAGTCAAATTCCACTAAGACCAATCATTCTATTAATGTTTACAAAACTAAACTAATCCTTGATTCATAACTCATAAATCTATGCTTCAATCTACCTTTATTTCGAAACAACAAATCTATTGTGTGATCTAAGAGTCTCTGTGGATTCGATCCCTAAGTACTACATGAACTTCTTATTTGAGAGAGAGTAGAATAGCTCATAGGTTTAATTTGAGAGTGCATAATAAAAGCTACATCAAATTTAGCACAGTCTTCCAGCAGACTCTTCTTATCGCCATTAGATTTAGTTTAGAGTATAGTCTAGATTTTAATTTACACATGTACTCTTTTGAAGAGAAAACGGACTCTAGACGTCAAGCGTCAACCGACGGAGAACCTTCAACGTCAGATCGCGTTTAGTCGAACAATGTCGGGCGACACTCTGCAACAGCCATGCGATCGATGCCGATCAGCGGAAGTAGGTAAGTGCCGCATATATTAAATTTATTAATGAGAAAGTTGTTTTAAAGTATATTAAAATGATTACGAACGTAACATAGTAAACCAAACAATTAATAAACAGGGGACTGAAATCCTTGATGAAAATACTAGATCTCAACATAATGAGATCAAAAATAAACTACCAATCCTTGAATACTAAACCCCAACATAACCTGTTCAATAGGTCCGCAATCTAGATTACCAGACAACCATACAGGAAACTCAGATCTAAACGTTGAATACATTTCCTATTTAAGTAAGCAATCGTTTAGTGGTTTTCCCACTGAACATCTAAAACAATCACATGGAGCTCCTGGAAGATATGGTGTCTGACGACTTCAACGTTTGCAAGCTTTTTCATTTTTCCTATTAGGAGAAGCCAGGAGGTGGCTGAATCTGCTACCACCACGATCCCTAACCTGCTGGAAAGATATCAGAAACGCTTTCTTAATCACTTCTTCAGCGAAGAAAGATACTGGAAAGCGAAGAGAGAAATTTCGACATTCCTTCAAGGTGACTGTGAATCCTTTAACATTCTTGGGAAAGGTTCAAAGACTACCAATTTTGCATGCCCACACCATGGTTTCTCAAAACCTCAACTCATCAATACCTTTTATCGAGGACTAAGCCAAGACTATCAAACTATCCTGGATACATCCAGCGAGGGGAACTTCAGTACTCGAAATCCTCAAGAACGCTAAAGGCTGATTGAAAATGTAGATTTAGGTAAAGACTTTGAGAGGAAGCATACTGAAAGGAAGAACCATCAACGTCTGCAGAAGAGAAGCATCTTGTGCAAGTTAAGAAGACTTTTGCTTGAGTAGCGGCTCTCCTAGGAAACACGTTCAATCAGAATAAAATGACGAGAAGGATGATATTTCTGCAAAGAGCGAAATACGAGTTGAATTAACGGATGCGATAATCTCAAGCGATCAGTAATTTGGGGAAAAATAGGTAGTGTCTCAAGCAACTACGATGTAACTGTGCAAGAACGTGAAAGAAATTCTAAATCAAGAAAGGATCAAGTA
Source organism: Moricandia arvensis (assembly GCA_905132765.1). Lineage (NCBI taxonomy): Eukaryota > Viridiplantae > Streptophyta > Magnoliopsida > Brassicales > Brassicaceae > Moricandia > Moricandia arvensis. Next base: position 26,606 of record CAJHQP010006667.1, on the reverse strand, counting down.
TTCACAGGAAATCATAGGGTAGCTACTGACCTCGACAATAAATTGGACTTAATATACTCAATGATGACAAGAAATTCAGAACTCTGGGTGATCAAATTAAGAGGATCGACAACCAAGTTGCATATAACGCTATGTCTATTAGAAGATAAGGTGTTCTGCATAGTATGACAGATACCAACCCTATGAGTCATGTCAATGTTGAAGCCCTATGAAGTGGAAAACGATTAATTCACGACGCACAAAGAATGCATCACTATTGATGATTTCACTAGAATGGCATAAGAGGAGAAAGAAAAATAAAAGCCGCGTTCATGTTGACATTGACACGCATAGTCCTGAAATTCTTCGCGAAACAGAATTTCAGACCACCGCTGACGACCTGAGAGGAATTATCAGGGAAACTCGAAAGAGACGGAAGAAGACGATCGCGATATCGTCGATCGATATCCTGAAACTGGAAACCGATTGACAGCCCGAACAAAACCGTCGATTCGAGCGTCCTGCACTTAGAATCGATCAACACAGTGACCCCCAATCCGAGATTAGCCGAACCAGTCAAAACTAGGTTTTACCCACAGAGATCCCTTTTCCCTGGTAATAATGCTAAAGCAAAAAAAGCAGTTGGATCGAGCGATATGCAAGAAGGCCTTTGACAAACTAATTGTCGAGATGCACTTAGCGATTCTATAAAATATGTCATCTGCAATAAGAAATATGTGAAAGAGGCATTGTCAGGAGGATTCAGTGAACAAGAACATAGACATAATGATGGTCTCCGAGGAAGTGAGTGCGATTTATTCAAGGCAAATTACTCCAGCTTAACTTCCTGATCCCGGTAGCTTTGTATTAGATTGCACCATCCACAATGAGAGATTTCAAAGATCACTCAGGGTTTTAGGCTCTAGTGTCAACTTGATGCCTTACTCGGTCACAATTCCCTCGGGCTAATCAATTCGATCTACAGGGATCACTCTCGTTTAGCCAATAGATCCACTAGAGTTCCAGAAGGTGTACTGTGAAGATGTCGCCTATCCTCATTAACAAGTTTCCTATACTACAGACTTCGTAGGTGCTGCGATACAAGCAAGAACCGAAAATCCCCTAATTTTAGAAACCCATTTATGGCTACGACCGGAGTGATCATTGACGTCAGCGAAGGATGCATATGTCTCAATCTCCGTAAATTACAGATAGTGTCTGACATGGAAAATAATCAAGAAACCCTTTATCGACGGTCAAGCCTACTATATAGATCATCTTTCTGAAGTAGATATAGAGTCATTCATCGATATGTGTTCTAATGACCCATTATATAGAGCAATCACATCTCCATAAAGCGAAATCTTTGCGTTGGATGATCGAGTTGAAGAATGTGCAAGATTGATGGATGCCGCGGACATGAGGGTTTTTATGTATATCAATGCAAATTCTATCAAATTAACCTTATGAACTACTGTTGCCAAGAGAGGTCAAATTGTTGTATTTAGGCATCAAATCCATAGGGAGCGTTGCCACAGAATACACTTAATACGGTCGCTATAAAGCTAGGCAAATAGATTAATAAGAAGTAAATAAACTAAAGCAAATAATTAATTGTTTGGTAATTATTAATCATAGAACTCGATAACTAATGTCAAAGACGACCAGCTCTCGCTGCGAGTCTAATCTATTGACTAAGTCTGATGTCTCAGCTCTCGCTTGTTGACACAGAATGACTGTCGATCGATGGCAATGATCATGCGTCGATAGATGGTCTCTTGAGTCAATATTTATGGCCTAATTTTATAAGTTCACTAAATCAACTCTCGTTTGTTTCTAGCAACCTAGTTTAACATGATTAATTATGGTAGTAGACCATGATCTCGCTTGCGCCTAACTATCCTATGATCAGGGTTCTAGTTAACTATTCTAGAACACAATCAATAAACACAATTTTATTGATAGATCTAATAATCACCCTAGAAATTCTATTGTTTGGCTAATCCATCAATACCATTAAAAAACCCTAAACATAACAAGAGATCTAATCAAACTTGATCTTTGTCACAAAAATCATAGAAGAAATAAATATATGATAGAAATAAAATAAAGAACCAAAAAAGAAGTTAAAGGAGGAGGAATCTGAAGGATTTCCTACCTTCTTTCCTAACCCTATAACAATAGATAGAATAAATCTTGGTGGCTAAACAATGGCATCGAAACACATAAATAGGGTTTTAATTTGTCCATGGGCATTCTGGTAATTTGTGATGGCTTCTGGGCTTAAGTTGGCCATAAAAAATTCGGTCCTGTCTTCTAGAATCACCTTCGATTGGCAGCAAGGCTGTGCCATCGATCGACACTCATTCATCTTCTCGACAGCTTCCTGTCGCGAGGCAGACAAACCACTCTCTAGTAAAACATGCATAACTTTGGCTGTATGATCCTGATTGACCTCAAACCCGCGGCATTGGAAATCTAACTAAAATATATATGTTTTTTTTAAAATATCAGATTAATCAAACCTTAGAAAGGTGTCCATCCATAGCTAAACATCTGACGCGTCTGCGCAGTTCTGCATCTCTAAAAGCTCTAGAATCACCAAAGTTCTCCAGAACATACCTGAACCTGAAAATACTCTAAAACATACTCCAAAAACATATAATAGACTCTAAATAAGGATGATATAATGTCACAATAGTGGTAAGTATCAGGCCCTATCAGCCGCCAAAGTAATACACGTTGATGTTGAAGAAATGGATAGATCGACTACCGTCGATCGACAAAAAGAATACTACCATCGATCAACAGACTTTAACTACCGGAGACTGGATTAAGGAGAAAGCGCCAAAGGTTGAGCGTAAAATGCTCCCAGCTGTACTTAAATATGTCTTTCTTTATGAAAACTCATATCATGTTATCATCAACGCCAACCTTAATAGCGAAGACCAAGCACTTCTGCTCAACAAGTTTCGAAAACATCGCAAGGCTATCCGCCATTTTTTAGATGACACTCCAGGGATTTCCCCAAATTTATGCATGCGTAGGATACACCTAGAGAATGAATCAAAGAAAGTTAAATCCTAATCTGAAAGAAGTAGTCAAAAAAGAAATAATGAAACTTCTGGAAGCAGGCATTATCTACCTGATATCAGATAGTAACTAGGTCAGCCCTGTTTATATTGTCGCGAAGAAGGGAGGAATCACGATGGTGAAAAACGATAAAGATGAATTGATCCCGATGAGGACTGTGACCGGACACCGAATGTGTTCTATTACAGAAAGCTTAACGTTGCCACACGAAAGGATTACTTTCCTCTCTCCTTTATCTATCATATGTTAGAAAGACTCGCATGCCACCAATACTAATTTTTTCTCGATGGGTATTCAGGATTTTTCCAAATTACCATACATCCTGACGATCAAGAAACGACCACCTTCACTTGTCCTTATGGAACATTCACATATCGCAGAATGCCCTTTGGACTATGTAATTCTCCTGCAACATTCCAAAGGTGTATGATGTCTATATTTACTTACATGATCGAAGACTTCATGGAAGTTTTCATGGACGACTTCTCGGTTTATGGCCAAGATTTCAAAAACATGCCTAGATAACCTATGTAAGGTATTAGCAAGATGCGAAGAAAAGAATGTAGTCCTAAACTAGGAAAGGTACCATTTCATGGTCAACAGTGGAATCATTTTGGGACAAAAAATCTCAGCAGCCGGTATGGAGGTGGACAAAGCCAAAATCGAGGTGTTGAGAGGTTTATTGTCACCCACCAGCGTGAAGGACGTCATAAGCTTTTAAGACACATTAGATTTTATAGAAGATTTATTAAAGATTTTAGCAAGATAGCTAGACCTCTCACAGCTCTCCTATTGAAGAAACAAAAGTCAACTTCACACGCGAGTGTCTGACAGCTTTCAAAGAAATCAAATCAGCCCTCCTATATGCACCGATTGTGCAAGCTCCAGATTGGAGTTTACCTTTCGAAATTATGTGCGACGCCAGTGATTTTGCTGTGGGCGTTGTACATGGACATAAAAAGGACAAGAAGCTGCATGCTATATACTATGCTAGTAGTACTCTTGATGATGCTCAACGCAAATTGGTGACAACAGAAAAATAACTACTAGCCATGGTATTCGCCTTCAAAAATTTTGCTCTTATCTAGTTGGTTCAAAAGTGGTCGTCCATACTGACCACGCTGCCCTAAAATACTTAATGAATAAAAAGGATGCAAAACCTAGGCTTATTAGATGGATTCTCCTTTTACAAGAATTCAATAAAAAGGAGTTGAAAACGGAGTCGCATATCACGTATCTCAAATAAGAGTTGAAGACGACGTCCCCATCGATGATTTCCTACCTATAGAAAGTGTCTACCGCGCAGAATCAACTTTCATTGGTCATGTGCGTTTGATGGATGAGGAAGAATCGATCAACGTCTGCCAAAAACTGTCCATCGATGGTTGTCTTAAAGAGCACGACGAGACACCCTTTCGCACGATGAATGTCAAATGCGATCCTTTGACGCCAAACAGTGATTCTCCTGGAGGTAGTAGTTTAAGTTAGGGGGTGTGAACTATGAAAACGAGAGAAAGAAATCAGTTCTTGCATTAAGTAAGGACCAGACTGAAGAAGTTAAAGCAAAGCTGAACAGTGTTCAAAAGTTTCTCAGATAACTGGTTAGCTTCGTGGTGGATGTACAAGCCACATGCTCTGGAAGTGATGAAAAGAAACTAGAAGATATGAACTACATTGGTGGTACGATTTCAAGAGATATGGGAATCAAGGCAACAACAAAAATTGTTATTGCACTGGCCAGAGGGGTAATTACAACCAGGGTTCACAGCAGCAGAATTCCGGCTACCAGAATCCTCCACCAGAGACTCGAGAGAGCAAGATTGAAACCATGTGTAACGCCCCGGCCGCCCACGGCTAATGGGCCACCCATTCCCGCTCTCTCGCCCAGTGATCCCCATCCTGTTCCAATGGCTAGTGCGTTAATTTTCTGACCCTTCAATCATGATATGACCTTTCCCCCGGCTTTGTCCTCACTGACATGGTATCGCGAATCACTTCTCGATAGGTCACTCATCCTTTCACTACTCCAGCAAAAGCACACTTAACCCTGGAGTTCTAAACTAATGGGTGATGGACAAGGTAAGTGAACTTTGGTGACATAGATAGCCAAATCAATATTTAAAGCATTTTTCATATACCACAACTCTGGATGCTACAATTAACCTCCTCTCAAAGAACGCAACGTCCTCATTGCGCCCCACGACAGGTCTCAAGTCGCCTCCTGGGTCATAACCGAGATGACTGACCAGCTATGATACCACTTGTATCGCCCCGACCAGCAATGGTTAATGGGCCACCCACGCTTGCTCTCTCTGTCCGTGGGCCCTATCCCGTTTCAATGGCCAGTGCATTAATTTCAGGGCTCCATTGTCTACTGACCCTTTAATCCACATGACTTTTCCCCGTGATTTGGCATCACTCACACGGTATCGCGATTGACTTCCCGATAGGTCACCCATCCTTTCACTACTCTAGCATAAGCACGCTTAACCCTGGAGTTCTAAACTTATGCGTAACGGAAAAGGTAAGTCAACTTTGGCGACATAGATAGCCAAATCAATTATCTTAAGCTTATTTCATATATCACAATTCGGGATGTTACAATTCGCCACCTCTCAACGAACACAACGTCCTCGTTGAGTCTGAAGCAGAGAACTGATCCTTGGAACTTAGTGGTTCCCTGCTTGATCAAAGATAACGAGTATCCTAGTAGAGTCTGTGACACATGATCATCAGTCAGAATCATGCCCAGTGCTATGGCAGAGAACCTGAGTCTGAAAGTAGAGCCTTTTAGCGATTCATTCACTTTTGTTGATTGCTCTAAGGTGAATTCCCGAGGGATAGTCAGAGATGTTTAAATGCTGATTCTCAATTCATTAGTCCCAGTAGACCTCCATGTCATAGATATCCAGATAGACTGGAATTCATCTCTACTACTTGGAAGAGCTTTCATTGCCACAGTAGGAGTTGTCTGCAAAATGAAGACAATCAGATTGTATCTATCTCTGATTGATCAACATAACTATTATCAGCCTGTTAAAATTAAGAATAAATATGCACTCATCGAGTTGGTTAATGTTAAGGACTTGTAGCCACATATTTCTGCGACTTTGAGCTAAAAGACGAGTCGGTTGATGGAGCATCGATCAACACCCAGCTCATAAAATCTGTCGATGGCGACAACAGACAGTCGGTCGACACCCACCCTTCAGCATCGATCGATACTCATCACCAACAAGAGTCCGAGGTAGCTATGAAATCAGAACACAATGCAAATTATGGTTATCTCAAACCAGATGAGTTAAGAACTATAAGATCCAGAAGGACGTGCACGAGCAATGGATGGACAAATTGTCAATGTATGCAAGGAAGATGTAGTAGACATACTCACAATGGCCAATGGATCAGGAAATCTATTCAGTTAGCAGCAACATGACAACCGTGCAGATAACAACATAGCATCGATCGACACACCACTGATGCCGTCGATCGACACTCACCTTAGAGAGGACGTTACATATCAGAACCTAAAGTGTTTTATCTAGAGAATTTTGATTATGGGGATTAAATAGATGAGTATGGCATCTACGGAGACAAATATGGCAATGCAAGAGCTATAGATGACCGAATCACCAATTTATCAAAGGAATATATCAAAGATATTCTTCAGAGAGCAGCCATCATTGGACACACTCTTTTTTGTTCGGCAGAGTATGAAGAGAACTTTGATAGAACCACACCAGACACAGAAACATACAGCAGAGCAGAGGTTGACAACATGGTACAAGGAATCTACATAGCCAAGGAGATGATGGATGACTATTACAAGAAGCTTGATGATGTCCACTACCTGTTCAACAATAGTGGTTTCTTGTTAACTACGTTCATGGAAAAGATGAAACAGAAAATGAACTTTACTAATCAAATATTATGAGAAAGCACGAGAATGGAGTAGACGAAGCAGCATCGATCGACAGACGAGATTCACCATCGATCGACACTTCACGCAGACCATTTAGGCTGAGGCTGGTTACCGAGAAGCTGCTAGAAGACAAGCATGATGGAGTTTATGCGTCTCAAGACATGATGATGGAAGATATCTCCATGAGATTGGATGGCAACTCCAAAACTACAAACAACAGAATTGGCTGGTTACACAAATGCATTAACAACTTCTTATTAATCTATTTGCCTAGCTTTATAGCGACCGTATTAAGTGTATTCTGTGGCAACGCTCCCTATGGATTTGATGCCTAAATACAACAATTTGACCTTTCTTGGCAACAGTAGTTCATAAGGTTAATTTGATAGAATTTGCATTGATATACATAAAAACCCTCATGTCCGCGGCATCCATCAATTTTGCACATTCTTCAACTCGATCATCCAACGCAAAGATTTCGCTTTATGGAGATGTGATTGCTCTATATAATGGGTCATTAGAACACATATCGATGAATGACTCTATATCTACTTCAGAAAGATGATCTATATAGTAGGCTTGACCGTCGATAAAGGGTTTCTTGATTATTTTCCATGTCAGACACTATCTGTAATTTACGGAGATTGAGAAATATGCATCCTTCGCTGACGTCAATGATCACTCCGTTCGTAGCCATAAATGGGTTTCCTAAAATTAGGGGATTTTCGGTTCTTGCTTGTATCGCAGCACCACGAAGTCTGTAGGTATAGGAAACTTGTTAATGAGGATAGGCACATCTTCAAGTACACCTTCTGGAACTCTAGTGGATCTATTGTCTAAAACGAGAGTGATCCCTGTAGATCGGAATTGAGTTAGCCCGAGGGCAATTGTGACCGAGTAAGGCATCAAGTTTACACTAGAGCCTAAAACCCTGAGTGATCTTTGAAATCTCTCATTGTGGATGATGCAATCTAATACAAAGCTACCGGGATCAGGAAGTTAAGCTGGAGTATCTCCTTGAATAATCGCACTCACTTCCTCGGAGACCATCATTATGCTATGTTCTTGTTCACTAAATCCTCCTGACAATGCCTCTTTCACATATTTCTTAATTGCAGATGACACATTTATAGAATCGCTAAGTGGCATCTCGACAATTAGTTTGTCAAAGGCCTTCTTGCATTTCGCTTGATCCAACTGATTTTTTGCTTTAGCATTATTACCAGGGAAAAGGGATCTCTGTGGGTAAACCCTAGTTTTGACTGGTTCGGCTAATATCGGATTGGGGGGTCACGTGTTGATCGATTCTAAGTGCAGGACGTCGATCGACGGTTTGTTCGGGCTTTCAATCGGTTCCAGTTTCAGGATATCGATCGACGATATCGCGATCGTCTTCTTCTGTCTCTTTCGAGTTCCCTGATAATTCCTCTAGGTCGTCAGCGTGGTCTGAAATTCCTGTTTCGGGAAGAATTTCAGGACTATGCGTGTCAATGTCAACATGAACGCGGCTTTATTTTTCTTTCTCCTCTTATGCAATTCTAGTGAAATCATCAATAGTGATGCTTTCTTTTGCGTCGGGAATTAATCGTTTTCCACTTCATAGGGCTTCAACATTGACATGACTCCTAGGGTTGGTATCTGTCATACTAGGCAGAACACCTTATCTTCTAATAGACAGAGCGTTATATGCAACTTGGTTGTCGATCCTCTTAATTTGATTACCCAGAGTTCTGAATTTCTTTGTCATCATTGAGTATATTAAGTTCAATTTATTGTCGAGGTCAGCAGTTACCCTATGATTTCCTGTGAATACTTGATCCTTTCTTGATTTAGAATTTCTTTCACGTTCTTGCACAGTTACATCGTTGTTGCTTGAGACACTACCATTTTTCCCCAAATTACTGATCGCTTGAGATTATCGCATCCGTTAGTTCAACTCGTATTTCTCTCTTTGCAGAAATATCATCCTTCTCGTTATTTTATTCTGATTGAACGTGTTTTCCTAGGAGAGCCGCTACTCAAGCAAAAGTCTTCTTAACTTGCACAAGATGCTTCTCTTCTGCAGACGTTGATGGTTCCTTCCTTTCAATATGTTTCCTCTCAAAGTCTTTACCTAAATCTACATTTTCAATCAGCCTTTAGCGTCCTGAGGATTTCGAGTACTGAAGTTCCCCTCGCTGGATGTATCCAGGATAGTTTGATAGTCTTGGCTTAGTCCTCGATAAAAGGTATTGATGAGTTGAGGTTCTGAGAAACCATGGTGTGGGCATGCAAATTGGTAGTCTTTGAACCTTTCCCAAGAATGTTTAAGGATTCACAGTCACCTTGATGAAATGTCGAAATTTCTCTCCTCGCTTTCCAGTATCTTTCTTCGCTGAAGAAGTGATTAAGAAAGGCGTTTCTGATATCTTTCCAGCAGGGTAGGGATCGTGGTGGTAGAAGATTCAGCCACCTCCTGGCTTATCCTACTAGGGAAAAATGAAAAAGCTTGCAACGGTTGAAGTCGCCAGACACCACATCTTCCAGGAGCTCCATGTGATTGTTTGGATGTTCGGTGGGAAAACCACTAAACGATTGCTTACTTAAATAGGAAATGTATTCAACGTTTAGATCTGAGTTTCCTGTATGGTTGTCTGGTAATCTGATTGCGGACCTATTGGAACAGGTTATGTTGGGGTTTAAGTATTCAAGGATTGGTAGTTTATTTTTGATCTCATTATGTTGAGATCTAGTATTTTCGTCAAGGATTTCAGTCCCCTGTTTATTAATTGTTTGGTTTACTATGTTACGTTCGTAATCATTTAAATACTTTAAAACAACTTTCTCATTAATAAATTTAATATATGCGGACTTACCTACTTCCGGCTGATCGGCATCGATCGATGGCTGTTGCAGAGTGTCGCCCGACATTGTTCGACTAAACGCGATCGACGTTGAAGGATCTCCGTCGATTGACGCTTGACGTCTAGAGTCCGTTTTCTCTTCAAAAGTTACATGTGTAAAAATTAAAATCTAGACTATACTCTAAACTAAATGTAATGGCGATAAGAAAGAGTCTGCGGAAACTGTGCTAAATTTGATGTAGCTTTTATTATGCACTCTCAAATTAAACCTATGAGCTACTTTAGTCTCTTAAATAAGAAGTTCAATGTAGTACTTAGGGATCGAATCCACAGAGACTCTTAGATCACACAATAGATTTGTTGTTTCGAAATAAAGGTAGATGAAAGCATAGATTTATGAGTGATGAATCAAGGATTAGTTTGTTTTGTAAACATTAATAAGAAGGATTGGTCTTAGTGGAACTCTTAGGTAGACTAGGCAATGCAAACTAATGGATTATTAAGGGTTCCAGTGAATCTCTTGTTCTGAACTCAACCTTAGGGTCTAGACTAAGTCGCTATCGAGAGTCTTAACGGAGTATCGATCAACGGCCACTGCGTGGCATCGATCGACGCTAATTTTAAATAGAAACTATTAATGTGTTTGATATGCTCTCTAATTCTCTACCAATGAGTAGTCCACAAATCCTTATTTTTCCCGCGTAAAATCCAATCATTGTATAACCCAAAAAGCGGATATCATACGAAGACATTAATAGAAAAATTTAACAAACAGTCAGTAAACTCCTCGAGCCTGAAAACGTTTCAAACATGAAACACGGTATACGAAAAAAAACAGGTCCTCAGCATCGTGAGATGTCACAAACGCCTAAAGGAAAGTTTTTCAAATGAAAAAGTATCTTCCTTGACGAAATCTCCATCTCAGAAGAGCAAACACCATACGCACTAACATGTTCTCAAACAAGTATTCTTCGCAAAGACTCGAAACAGTAACATTACCATCATGTTCGTTGCTGATAACAACGGACAAGCTCCAACGTCCTAAATATACTTATCCATCTTCCACCCCCCCCCAATAGAGATGAACACTCAGACTTCCGACACAAGGATAATAGCGCACTACAAACGAAATTTAAAATTTTGGTCAGCACTTCCAGATAACTTCGAAATTGTCTTTGGATATATTGATACGTGCTAAATTGCCCTAGTTGAGCTATTGTTTACTCTCCCAAATAAGAGGTCAAACTGTAGTACTTAGGGATCGAATCCATAGAGAGTGAGGGCAGACAATAGATTTGATAATCAACTTAGTTTTGCTAAGCAATTAAATAACTTTAAGAACTAGTAAATCAGGAATGAGTTTGTTGTAAGCAATTAAGAAAAATAATTAGTCTAGGGTTTTCATGTAGAGAATTATAATGGATAGAAGCAAACGGGGTTTTAATCATAGGACACAAATTAATAGTTAAAGATATAATCGATATCTATCTATGGATAAGATCAGAGTCTACAAATTTCGTATGCAAATTTGGAATGGCCGACGATCGATGGTATGCAAACGACATCGACCGATGGCTTTCTTAGTCAAGCATTAAATGATCAGATTTGCTAAGTTCACTTAGAATTACTAGATGAATCTCTCAATTATTCCTTGCAACTTAAGCTCCACAAGATTAGTTCAGGCAACGATCTTAGTCTCGCAGGTACCAATTATTGTAATATCAGGGTTCTAGTTAGCTACGTAAGAACACAAGCAATAAGCACAATACTAATGACAGATCTAATAATCACCCTAGCAATTCTCTTGTTTTGCTAATCTGTCAAAACCATTAATAAACCCTAAATCAAACAAGACATCTACTCAGACATAGCTAAGCAGAACATAATCATAAACATCAAAGAATGCATAAGATAGGTGATAGAAAATTGCGGTTCCAATACAAAGCTTGAAAGAAGTCTTGATCTTCTCCTCTAAAACCTATAAACTTGTAAAATAGCTCTCTTTGCATAAAACACAAGCAATAATAATACAAAATAGGTAAAACTCGTCCAGCGGCAATCTGTAATTCTGTGGTACTATTAGGCATGCACCTGAAAGAAAAAAGAAAAATATATTTTGTAAGGAAACTGGAAATAAAGCCTAGACAAAACTTGCAAAACAAATGGTGATCCTTGCTCTCCGTCAACGGCGCCAAATTTGGTATGTGCACAAATTACCCTAGGTTAGGTACTGATTACTATCTCAAATAAGAGGTTCAACTGTAGCACTTAGGGATCGAATCCACTGAGAGCAAGTGCACACAATAGATTTGATAATCACCTTAGTTATGCTAACAAATTAAATAAATTTTAAGAAATAGTAAATCAGGATAGAGTTTGTTGTAAGTAACTAAGGAAAATAGCTTGATGTAGGGTTTTCAAGTAGTGAATTATAATTGATAGATGCCAAGGGGGTTCTCAATCCTAGAACACGAATTTGATAGGTAAAGATATAATTGATATCTATCTATGGCTAACCTCAGAATCTACAACTTTCATATGCAAATTCGGAATGACCGTCGAACAATGGTATGCAGACAACATTGATCGATGTCTTTCTTAGTCAAGCAGTAAACAGTCAAATCTGCTAAGTTCACTTAGAATTACTAGACTAGTCTCTCGATTATCCCTAGCAACTTAAGCTCAATAGGATTAGTTCAGGTAACGATCCTACTCTCACAGGTACCAATTATCCAAATATCAGAATTCTAGTTAGCTACTCAAGAACACAAGCAATAAGCACAATATTGATGATAGATCTAATAATCACCCTAGCCATTCTGTTATTTGGCTAAACCATCAAAACCGTTAATAAACCCTTAATCTAACAAGAGATCTACTCAGACATAGTTAAGAAAAACATAATCATAAACATAAAATAATGCATAAAATTAGGGATAGAAAATTGGGTTCCAATACAAAGCTTGAAAGAAGTCTTGATCTTCTCCCCTAAAACTACTAAAATATCTAAACTTGTGAAAGAGATCTCTTTGCATAAAACACAAGAAAAAATAATATAAAAGAGGTTAAACTCGTCGAGGGCCAATCTTGTAATTTCTATCGGGTATTATGTGAATTGGGCTTGTGCGTGTTGACCGTCGATCAACTGCAAGGGTGCATCGTCGATCGACAAAACTCTCTGTCTTTAACTCGAACATTGCTGGTTTGACCAACTACGGGGTTCAAGAAAGCTTCATAATCTCTATACTGCTCCAAAATGCACTTTGACCTGAAAAGACTCTAAAACACATCCTAGACACACATAATTTACTCCAAATAAGGCCTATAACATGGACTAAAAGTGGTAAATAATAGGACCTATCAGAGATGTTTGGTTCCCGATCAATGCAAGTCACATAAACCTAGAACTTTTCGTAGACATCAATATTGAGAAAAAAATCAGTTAGAAACCGCAATGGGCGATTAAGCTGAAACAGCCATCGAAAACACTAAACCCATAGTAAGCATATGTCTTACCCATCACACTGGTCTCCAACATCTTGCATTTTATCAATAAACCAATACGAGATTCCGAAAAATGTCTCTTTGTTTGCATTGTACGTTCATGAGACTCCGCGAACTAAAAATCTTTGAGTATTCTCACCTTAAACTAACAATGAATGTAACGATCCACTAAGAGTTAAAAATGAGATGACAAGTCATGTTCTTTCCCTCTACATCCTTATAAAGTTACTCATATGCTATCAACAGATAAACACAGTTCGTTAAAGAGAAGCTGCAGGGCGGCAGGGATTCAAAGTCATACACGATCAGTCCCAAAACAAAAAACATGGCCACACTCGGCGTGAAAAAACCCAAACAGCATAAAAATCAAATTTCCCTAACGGGACTACAACCTCACTCATCATCCAGAGACGGAACCTCACCCTCACTCATTACCTCATTGGGGTTCAGGGCCGCATCATCTCTACTTCCCTCAACCGTGTCATGAGGGTCGACACCCACGGGTTCCTGCTCCTTGGGATCAACAGAAGACAACGGAAGGGTAAAATTGGATATCAGACTGGTGAACATCAAGTCAAAGTCTCCCCAATGGCTGCCAGCTCTTCTTTGCGAGCGGATAATTTGGCCTCTTCGGTCTGCCAAGATGCGGCCTCTCCGCCTCAAATAGTTGAATCTCTCTCATCCCTCCCTCAATGACCGCCAAGGCCAGGTCCCTGCTGTGAAAATCCATCAGAGAGTTAAGGGATTTGGCAATTCTTGTCAAATGAGTCTGAAACTCGGCGTATAAAGCCCCCTTCACCCCAGCCTTAGTTTCCTCGAAGCCACAACTAGTTGAGCCTTCTCTGCTTTGAATCAGATGCTGCAGGGGATGCACCTCCAAATACTTAGTCTTCCTAGCTTGCTTCACCTTAAGCTAAGAGCTCGCACTTGGGAACCGAAATATACCTATCGATTTCCGTAATCAAAGGAAAGCTAAGAAACCCTAATTTTCTCTGAGGTCGCGGATTTCTGCTGAGCCTAACGACCAGTAGTCAAGTTACTAAAAAAACAGACGAAACAAAATAATCGAGATGAAGAATAGAGCAATGGAGATCTTATTTCGAATCTGCGTATGAGTGTTTACAACAGGTAAAATGATACGGCCCTGAAATACATGGTCCAACCAGAGTCTCACCAAGTCTTCCAAACCGGCCAGCTGGAAGGTACCAGCGACAAAGATTTAGTCCAAGGAAAATATCTCAGCAACCAGAAGGTCTTTTGGCGTGAAACCAATTTCAGAAGAAGGCTTACTCAACAACGAATCACTGAGGCTTGGAATGTCAAGAAAATATTCACGGACCAATTTATAGATTTTACAAAATGTAGGCTTCCCAGGCCATCCATTTGTGAGTCTCAGCCCTTGGGAGTGGATTTCAGCCTAACCATGAAGCGGCCTTCTCCAGAATCAATCATGTGCTTCAATAGGGGGTTATTATCTTACAAGAACTCCCAAAATCAGAAGAATTGGTGATGGGAAAACCAGAATGCAATGAATTTCCCAAAACGGTCCAAACCGACATCAATTGGGGAAAGTTTCCAACCAATTCAATTTGGCTTTAACCAAACCTTTCTTTGGAAGCCAAGAGACATTCTAATCCATACAGATGGTATTCAAAACGTCCTTAGATGCACCAGCACCCAGGAAATCAGGTGGATTCTCCTTACCATCTACTTTCCATATCCGGACACACCATATGCATTCAAGGAAAGTCATCACCACTTAATGAGAAAGGACCAACAGCTATATTCCCTTGAACCAGAAGAAACAAAGACCCTTAGAAGATTAATCAGCCGCCAAATACTCATATTTCGTGGATCTTTCTCCAAGATATGAAGGTACAAGATCAGGTTACTCCAAAGGCAACAAATCAGCCTAACAGCTAGTTTTCATGGATTCATCAAAGGCTTTGACTCCAAGCATTATTTCTATTTATTTTCTTTCTTTATATCATTTTTAGACTGTTAGAGAGTCATTTGTCGAGCCTATAAAGTTCTAGTCTTTGCTTCATTGTAAACACCTTTGATCAGTGATAGTTAATAGAAACTGTTTTTCTTGTTTAGCAAAGTTGAGAATTCTTTGTGTTTGCTCTTTAGTTCTAGGTGTGAGATTCACTTGTTGCTATTGAAGCCACGCCCAGAGATTCTTGTGAGATTCAAGTCAGTTTGTTCGTCCATTAATTGAGAGAGTCAATCCTTATCCATCGATCCATTCCATCCACCGGCTTAGTTTGAGAGTGTCATACGACCAGCAAAATTAGCTTCATTGCATCCACCATTTAGACCATTCATTCTATTCTTTTATCTCATTCATACCTTCTCTTCTTTTTTTAGCTTAACTCATTGACAGCGTGCGGGTTAAGGTTTATGTTAATGAAGACAATCTATCAAATTAACCATGCAATAGATTTCTATATATCATATGGTTAAGCTAGGCAAGTTTATAATTGGAGGGTTTGATTCTAAGATTATGCGAAAAGGAAATTGTCTAAAATACTAAGTAAATGCAAAGATGGAAAGATAGATCTAGGGTTTCAGGTAAGTGAATTATAATAGATGGGATGCATGGAATTATTAATATGGAAGGACAATAAGTTAACTAGTCTGGCCCCCTCTTGTCCCAACTCTCGTATGCAGACAAAGGAGTACACCGTCGATCGACGGCTAAAGCCAAGTGTTGATCGACGGCTAAGGCCGAGTGTCAATCGACGGCTAAGCCCGAGTGTCGATTGACGCTAATAAGACATGAAGTTCATTTGCAATTCCAATGATTCATATTACTTCATCCTAACAATCCTATTTTGGGGCTAATTCATCAAAACCATTAGGAACCCTAAATCTAACAAGTGAATTACTCAGACATGATCATATTCAACATGATGAGATGAATAATATAATGCATAGAATAATAATCGAGATCCCAATATAAATCTCTGAAGGAGTTCAGACCTTCTCCCCTAAACTACTAAAAACTTACTGCAAGAAAAATAAAGTTGTAAAACTGTAAAAGTGTGTGGTCTTATATCTAAACAATGGCAAAACCCTTATAAACTATGTCAAAACTCATCTAGGGGCAATCTTGTAATTTGACTTGACTTGGGCTTGAATTCGGCCAAGAATCTATGAGTGGGCCGTCGATCTACAACAAGTGTTCTCCGTCGATCTATGGTGATGCTTGACTTAAACTCGTTCTTAGATAAATGTGAACAGCTACTAGATATCTCCTTTGAATAATTTAACAAGCTCCATAATACCCATCATGCTCCAAAACGTACTTGGACCTATAAAGATTCTAAAACACAGTCTAGATACACATAGTAGACTCCAAATAGGGTCCAAATGATGGTCTAAAACTGTTAAATAACAAGGTATTTCAACTCCCCTAGACTTAACCTTTTGCTTGTCCCCAAGGAAAATAAAGGTAGCCTGTGAAAGAGGTTTGAAAAGCTGGAACTCACATATTTTATAAGTATAACTATAATCCCTACTATATCGTAACCACATCAAATAATGCTAATCAAAGAGAAATATGCCCTATCATAGTATAGCAACCAGATCCATTCTACCAGCAACTCAAAAAATACTAATTTGACTCACCCCTCTACTGATCTCATTTCTTTGCATAAAAATAAAGTGCAAGCTTTACCTTCGGATTATCGATCAAAGGACACATGGACTCAACTCCTACAAATCTGCGTACATAGGTATAAAGTCTTCCCTGATCCATTTGTTCCCTCTTCTTTCTGAATCTTTTAATATCTCATACTCAATGGACAAGGATGCTGATACATTCCATCTTGCCATCTCATTTTGATTTATTTTGGACAAAGTTGTAGGTGAATAGTGGGGTCATCTGAAATGTAGCTACCCTTCGCTTCCAACAATGTGTGATCATCGGTACTGTACCTACCTTTCTGCATCTCAGGAAATCATCTCAATCTTTTCTTTTATAGAACCTGAAGAGAGAGAGAGAAGGAAAATCAGAAATACATAGACTAGTACCTTACAATCTTGCATAAGGAATTCAGCCTGATGTTTGCTAAACAGATTAAGTTGGAAATCAGCTTTGGTTCCTTTAAACTTTCTTAGTAAGTGTGATATACTGGCATGATGATCCACTTTGGCATCTCTAGTAATCTCCGCAACAATGGTGCTATAGTGTGGTTAGTCAATAAATAAGTTTAGATCATAATCCCCTTCTTGACTCAATAAAATATCTCGAAAAAGTTATGTCAATAAAAGGTCAAAATAGATAAAAGCATTAGCAAACATCCCCCAAACTTAAATAATAATGTCTCTAGTGATATCATGTTCGGTTCGGTTAAGGAAAACTAAATCATAAGTAAAAGGTAGAGAGAAAGTCGAAGTTACCAAACCCCGTAAGGTGTGTCGACCGATGGTGAGTGATGAGTGTCGACCGATGGTAAATCATCCAAGCCGTCGACTGATGGTGATGTTAGTTACAGCACGTGTTTTTCATGATGGCCGGTGATGACGGTGCAGACGGCGTGGACGGTGGCCGTAATCAACAAAAGGAGCACAATTTTCTTGTCAACAATTGTGGCTTTCACACCTCAAACTTCTCCTATAAATACCCTAGGTGAAGGTGAAGAGAAGCCATCCCAGAAATGCAAAAGAAAGAGAGAACAAGAAAGAGGAAGAAGAAACTTCTTCGTGAAGAAAAAAAAAAAAAAAAAAAACTTTTTTTTTTCGGGTGTGAGTTGAGAGCTTTGTAAATTCTCCCGGGTTAATAATAAAAGACCTGTAGCAGGTTCGGAGACGTAGGCAAGATTGGCCGAACTCCGTTAACAATTTTGTGTGTTTTCTTCCCGCTCCCACAAATTCTGATTTTTTCCGCAAGGAAATTTGACCCGTATTTCCTAACAACTGGTATCAGAGCTACAGTGAATAGTGGGTTACTGTTCACAATAGTGATTTCGTGAATAGTGGATTTTGTCGGTAACATCGGTTCATCGACGGAGGTGTTTTAAACATGATGGTTTCAGAAACAATGGGAGGCGAAGACGGTTCAGCACACGGTATCGGGAAATTTGATGGTACAGACTATGCATTTTGGAGAATGCAAATTGAAGATTATCTGTACGGACGGAAGCTTCATCAACCACTGAGCAAGAAGCCTGAGAAGATGGATCAGGCTGAGTGGGAGCTCCTTGACAGACAAGTTCTGGGTGTTATAAGGCTAACACTGTCGAAGAACGTTGCTCACAACGTTGCGAAGGAGAAGACCACGGAAGGGCTCATGAAAGTTCTCTCGGATATGTATGAGAAACCTTCAGCAAATAATAAGGTATTTCTCATGAAGAAGCTCTTTCATTTGAAGATGGAAGAAGGTGGCCTGGTTGCCGCACATGTGAACGAGTTCAACACGATTGTCAACCAACTGTCATCCGTTGAAATCGAGTTTGATGATGAAGTGCGCGCATTGATCCTGTTGGTATCTCTGCCAAATAGTTGGGACCGATGAGGGCAGCGGTTAGTAATTCTGTCGGTACTCAGAAACTTAAATTTAATGATGTTAGAGACCGTATCCTTGCTGAGGAAGTTCGAAGGATAGACTCTGGGGAGACATCCACGAGCTCTGCTTTCAAAGTAGAAAACAGAGGACCGTCTGTGCCATTGGGGTTTAAGATCCCTGAAGAAGCTTGGAGTGGAAAGAAAGTAAACCTTTCTTATCTAAAGGTGTTTGGATGCTTAGCTTATGTTCACATTGACGATGCTGCAAGAAGTAAACTTGACTCGAAGTCTAAGAAGTGTTACTTCATCGGTTATGGTGATACGGAGTTTGGTTACCGGTTTTGGGATGATGAAAATCGAAAGATCATCCGCAGCAAGAATGTTGTGTTCAACGAAGAAGCGTTGTACAAGGATAAGCTAAGAGAAGGCTCGGAGAGGAAAGAGCCTGGAGCTGTTGACTTAGATGATATCCTGACACCAGGGTTGCCACAGGATACCCCAACAGCAGAAGAAGAAATCTCTCAAGAAGAGAGTAGTGAGGCTGATGAGAATGATGATTCCGAAGTGGTCCCACATACACCAGTCACGGAGTTACGACGGTCAAGTAGAATCATCAGAAAGCCTGTAAGATTTTCTCCATCGCTCAACTATATTCTGCTCACAGATAGAGGCGAGCCTGAATGTTATGAGGAGGCTATGCAAGTTGATGAGTCGATCGTGGGAGCGGACTTGCATGAGATTAATAGCTTGAAGACGAAACTCTTGGAAGAGCTTGCGATGAAAGACCTTGGAGAAGCAAGGCAGATTCTAGGGATGAGAATCAGTAGACGCAAGGAGAGTCTTAAGCTATCCCAAGAGGAGTATGTGAAGAAAGTCCTCAAGAGGTTTAACATGGATGACGCAAAGCCAATCAATACTCGGCTGGCAAATCATTTTCGGTTATCCAGAGAACAGTCTCCAAAGACGGAAGACGAGATGGAATATATGGATAAGGTTCCATATGCTTCTGCTATAGGCAGCCTAATGTACGCGATGATATGTACAAGGCCAGACATTGCACATGCAGTGGGAGTCGTTAGCAGATTTATGAGCAATCCAGGAAAGGAACACTGGGAAGCTGTGAAGTGGATTTTCAGATATCTGAAAGGGAATCCAAGTTTGTCACTATGTTTCACGAAGTCTGAGATAGGATTGCAGGGATATGTTGATGCTGACAATGGAGGTGACATTGACAGCACGAAGAGTACAACTGGATATGTCTACACTTTTGGTGGTACTGCAATTTGTTGGGTTTCAAAATTGCAGAAAATTGTATCTCTATCAAGCTGTGAAGCTGAGTATGTTGCGGTTACGGAGGCAACAAAAGAGATGATGTGGTTACAGTCTTTTCTACAAGAGTTGGACCATGACCAAGGGAAAAGTGTGTTGTACTGTGATAGTAAGAGTGCCATCGATTTGGCAAAGAATCCGGTTTACCACGCTCGGACGAAGCACATACATCGGAGGTATCATTTCATCAGATCAGCGTTAGAAGATGAAGTGTTGGTGCTTGAGAAGATCCCAGGAAGTAAGAATCCGGCAGACATGCTAACGAAGGTCGTGCCGTGTGAGAAGCTGAGGTTGTGTGCAACCTCAGTTGGCTTGTTGGAGTAACAAGCTGAGAAGACCTGCTACATTGATCAAGGTGTGAAGACAGATTGAAATCAGTCTTCAAGTGGGAGATTGTTAGTTACAGCACGTGTTTTTCATGATGGCCGGTGATGACGGTGCAGACGGCGTGGACGGTGGCCGTAATCAACAAAAGGAGCACAATTTTCTTGTCAACAATTGTGGCTTTCACACCTCAAACTTCTCCTATAAATACCCTAGGTGAAGGTGAAGAGAAGCCATCCCAGAAATGCAAAAGAAAGAGAGAACAAGAAAGAAGAAGAAGAAACTTCTTCGTGAAGAAAAAAAAAAAAAAAAAACTTTTTTTTTCCGGGTGTGAGTTGAGAGCTTTGTAAATTCTCCCGGGTTAATAATAAAAGACCTGTAGCAGGTTCGGAGACGTAGGCAAGATTGGCCGAACTCCGTTAACAATTTTGTGTGTTTTCTTCCTGCTCCCACAAATTCTGATTTTTTCTGCAAGGAAATTTGACCCGTATTTCCTAACAGGTGAGGTGTTAGTATCGACCGATGGTGGTTTCGAACTTTTCTACTCCTTCTTTGAAAACTTAAAGTAATTAAATAAAAACCATAATTAATAACAAAATAATGAAAAAAACAAAATAAAACTTACTACACAGTGGGTTGCCTCCCACTCAACGGTTGGGTATAGTCTTAAGCTCGACGTTTGGACTTCTGGACTAGTAAGTTGGTTCATGAACCAATGTGAAAAAGGTATCCACATACTATCTGCTCGTCTCAAACCATGACCGATGAAGCTTCTCACAGGTTCTTCTACTCTGATTATCTGGTTGTCCATCCTTCTCTAAGGAATAGCCATTCTACTCATCATTTTTCGAGTGTTTGAATGCATCACATCAACATTTTAAGCCCGTCATCTGTGGGCTCTAAAATATCATTCAATTTCTGGTTGATACTATCCCTTATCAAGTCTTGAGAAAGGTAAACTCCATCAAGC
Organism: Moricandia arvensis; assembly: GCA_905132765.1. Taxonomy (NCBI): domain Eukaryota; kingdom Viridiplantae; phylum Streptophyta; class Magnoliopsida; order Brassicales; family Brassicaceae; genus Moricandia; species Moricandia arvensis. Next base: position 5,131 of record CAJHQP010006667.1, on the reverse strand, counting down.
TTGTCTTCCAATAACTTCGCTGTTACCAGCCTTTGCCTATATGCTGCGTGATGACTATCGATTGATGGCCTAGTTCTGCAGTCGGTCAATCATGAACTAACTGCACTAATCGATTGTTATTGTCTGAAGAGATTCCCTGATCCATTGGCCATTGCGAGTATGTCTGCTATATCCTCCTTGGATACATTGAGAACTCTTCCATCCATTTCTCATGCATATCAATTTGGGTCCCTCATGATTCCAAACACATCTGGTCTGAGATAACCATAATCTTCATCGTATCCTACCGGATTGTCGTCGATCGATGGTATTGGGTCACCGTCGATCTGTGTTGCATTCCAGGATCTATAGGATTCTCTGAAATTTCCAGCCTCCTCTAGTGAAAGAGCACGGTACTCGTTTGCTTCTTCTTCAGAATAGGAAATGTCATAATCTGGGTTCGCCATCTCACGATATTTTTGTCCAAAGTAGACTATGTCTTCTTGACTGTCTTCTTCGTTCTGATATGTGTAATGATCGTCGACCGATTGTTCATGATGGGTATCAATCGAAAGGTGGGTTTCGTGCAGGTTATCCATGTAGCTGCCATCACAGATACCAAGGGCTGGGCATCGATCTATGTTGTGTCCGTAGATTCCTCATCTTGGTCGTAATTGTAGAGGCATGTAGCAATAAAGCCTGGGTCATCACCCAATACTGTCATAGTAGCCTCTTGTTCCTGACTTTAACAGGTTCATAAAAGTTGTTTGGATCAATCAAGGATACATACAACTTGTTTGTCTTCATGTCGCAGATAGCTCCCACTATGGCCATGAATGCTCTTCAAAGGAGTAAGGAAGAGTTCCAATCAATCTTTATATCCATCACATAGAAGTCTACTGAGCCTAAGGCGTTGCAAATCCGCACTGGGACGTCTCAAGCTAGCCCTCCTGAATTCACCTTGGAGTAATCCACAAAAGTGAATGAACCACTAGAAGGCTCGACTTTCAGGCTCAGTTTCTCTACCGTAGATCTAGGCATGATGCTGACTGCTGATCCGATATTGCAGAGGGCATTGGAATACTCGTGGCTTTTGACAAAAAATGGAATCAAGAACTTCCTAGGGTCACTTTTCTTCTTGATAATGGTTCTCTGCTTCGGCTTCTCTCTGAGGCCATTGAACATGTGCTCTATGTCCTCATCTATCTACTGGGATTCCCTGAAAATATCCATAATCTGTAAGTATAGTACACTTCATCAAATTGAGTATCTAAATGAATTGTAAAAACTACTTTGGCAAAGCAATCCATCTCTTGTCAGTTTCTTCTCAACGCAGATGTCTAGGAATCTTCTACTTCCTTCTGGTGTGTTTTTCTGTTTCCTTATCAACTATCCTTGGCTCATGTGTATCAGCGTTCTTTTCTAGGGTATCCTTACTCGGAGGTCTGACAAACAAGCTTGCATTCAGACTTCGTTAACGAACTGGTTCTGCTGCTGAAGACCGTCAATCAATGTTGGTTTCTCAAAGTCGATCGATGTTTTAAGACTCACACAAAGCTACAGACTCGGAGGGAACAGTCGATTGATGCTCAGATTTGGGTGTTGATCAAAACCAGTGCGAACTGCCAAAAGACATAGCACTTTTTACTCAGAAGTCTCCCTCTTGGAGCCGTTCTCTCTTCACCTCTTGCCAAAAATCATCACCTACCAATGCACTGTCGTGGTGCTTCTGACTAGGTTCCCCTTTCTCCTAAATTAGGGTCTCATATATCTGAATTGCCTCACTTGTCTGGACCACTTGATTCTCCAATTTCTTGACAAGAGTGCTGAGAATTTCAAACTTTGTGTTGAGGTTAATGTATAGAGCATCTATCTTTCCATTGAAATTCACAGTCACCTACTGCTGCTGCTCCAATATTCTATCAACCATAACTACTAACTTGCTCTCATGAGTCTATGGAAGTGGGTTCTGATAAGAATATTCAGAGGTCAATTTGTTGTTGCTGGGCCTCTTCTGCTGTGAATTATTGTTGTAGTTGCTCCTGATGCCACCATAGGAATTTCTGTTGTAGCCTGAATTTCCTTGTCTCTGAAAATCGTTTCCACCAACAAAATTCACATATTCTTCTTATTTTTCCATGGCTTTCCCTTATTGCTTCCTGAGAAACTTCTGAACACTATCCAACTTCGCTTTTGACTTCGTCTATCTGATCCTCACTCAAAGATGTACCTGATTTCTTCCTCTCATAATTAGTGTTCTTGGTGCTATTGCTAGATGCTAAGTTCTCAATAAGCCTTGCTGCTTCTTCTAGACTCCTAGTGCTGAAATTCCCTTCACTAGCTGTGTCTAACGCCATCTGGTACTGCAGATCAATACCTCTGAAGAAGGTCCTAAGTAGTTGTACCTCGTTGAATTCCTGGTGTGGGCAATCTCTCTGAGAGTGATTGTGCTTCTCAAGTCCTTTGCTCGCGCATCATCAAAGAAATTGCGCAGGAACGCATTCTTGATATATGTCCAGGATGTGAGAGATCCTGATGGTAGGTGCTTAAGAAAATGTGAAGCTTCTCCAGCAAGTGAGTACTTGAAGAGCTTACAAAACAGATAGCCCTCAAGGACTCCATTGGCTTTCGTACCAGTACAAGATCCTCAAACCTTTCCAAATGATCCAGCGGATGCTCATGTCGCGACCCATGGTAGAGTGTCTGCGTAACAATTGCGAAGAAAGACGGTTTGATCTCAGTCGTTCCTCTGGAAAGCTGGAAGATGAATAGCAGATCTGTTAGCAGACGGTCTGGACAACTGTAGTCTGCCAGTGTCAGTTTGAGCAGCTTGGACATTAGCTTCAGGTCGAGCTACTTCAGCTTCTGCTTCTACTTCTGGTTCAGGGATTACAGCCCCCTGCTCATCAATTATCTGACCTGTTGCATTAGGCAGATGACTTTCAAGGTCATACAAGTCTCCTCTCTCATCTCGGACCACAACTAAAGTCGCAACCATATAACTCACGAACAGCCGTCGATCGATGCTGTGTTGGTGTTGTCAATCAATGTTGGTCATGAGGAAGCGTCGATCGGCGGTTGAGTGCTACTGTCGCTTGATGCTTGTCGTATCTGTTTGCGGATGGAGCGTTCGATTACAACTTTATCTGAGAAGAGTAATTCCTGGTTCTTATGCTTCTAGTACTGCTGGGCATGGACCTGAAAGACAAGAAAAAAAAAATTATTAGTAACTTACAGTAATGAAAAAGCCTAGACTAAACCTCGAAAATAAATATAATGGCGATCTTTGCTCCCCGTAAATGGCGTCAAATTATCATCGCGCGTGTTAATGTTTATTTTAGTGCAGGCAATCTATCAAATCAACCCTACGAACTATCATGCCAACAGAGGTCAAATTGCAGTACTTAGAGATCGAATCTATAGAGAGCGAGGGTACACAATAGTTTTCTCTATTTCTTATAGTTAAGCTAGGCAAGCTTATAAATAGAGGGTTTGATTCTAAGATTATCCGAAAAGGAAATTGTCTAAAATACTAAGTTAATGCAAATATGGAAAAGATAGATCTAGAGTTTCAGGGAAGTGAATTATAATGAATACAATGCAGGGAGTTATTAATATGCGAGGACAATAAGTTAACTAGTCTGACCCCCTCTTGTCCCAACTCTTGTATGCAAACAGAGGAGTACACCGTCGATCGACGATTAAGGCCGAGGGTTGATCAACGCTAATGGGACAGGAAGTTCGTCCGCTTTGCTAATTAGACCAGCTCACACATGTATCTAACAACCTAGCTCAATGTAATCAATTCTGGCACAGAACCTACTCTCGTAGTTTTTCATGTCCGAAGTTCAGGTTTCTAGTTAATTACTCTAGAATGCAAGCCTTAAACACAATTCCAAAGATTGACACTATTTCATCCTGGGAATGTTATTTTGGGGCTAATTCATCAATTCCATTATGAACCCTAAATCTAACAGGTGAATTACTCTAATATGATCATAGAAAACATGATGAACTGAATAATATAATTCATAAAATAATATACGGGGTTCCAATACAAGAAAACTAAAAGCTGTAAAACTGTAAAAGCGCGTGGTCATCTGTCTAAACAATGGCAAAATCCTTATAAACTAGGTCAAAAATCTTCCACGGGAAATCTCTTAATTTGTCTTGACTTATTATATCACTCTTATTCAATCTATTTTCATTCGTTTAAGGTACATCTTGTTCGGACAGCCTTTAATCGGGTCTCATCAATCACTACATAATATCTTGGATCGACCATCATTTTGGTCCAGAAGTTTCTGAGCCTTTGATAGCTTAGGCTTGCATAAGAAAACCTTGGACACAAGAGCTGTTGGCGAGTTCTCTAGTTCTAACAACCTAAAACTTGAAAACCTAATTGAGTCGCTGCTCAAACCGAAAGTTGCCTAAACTGCTCTAGGTGTTAAGTTGCTGAGAATTTTTTGTGTGTGTGTGTTTCCCTCTCTGTTTCTTCATTTAAATAGGTCTCCCAAGTTGGTCGTCTTTCTTTTTCTTCCCCTGATTCAAGATTATCCTTCCGCGGAAATCTTCCTTATCATCTTGTTTTCCATAATTATCTCGGAACTATGACAATTATCTTCTATTCCATTTATCTTCTACGGAAATCCGGTAGAATGTCATTATATTTTGGATCATTCTCAACAAAAACTGTAAGTGGGCTTTTATCGTGTTGCAGATCCTTTCGGGCCGTTTTGCGATTTAAGTGATATTTACGATTTCTTTTGGAGAAATCGTCCATCCTATGGTTTCGCGATACTAACTCTGCAAAATGGTAAACCATTCCCTGTAGTCGAGATAACATTGGTGTTTAAGTTAATCGTTATCCTTTTATCGATTAAATCGAAAGTTTTACGAGAAACCAAGTCTTTTTGAATTTTATTATTAAACTTCAAAGGAAACTCTAATCGAGACAAAACAAGAAACAACCGAGTCAAGATTCAATGAAGAAAGTGATGAAGAGAACATGGTCTACTCAACCATGGGTGACTAGACGTTTGCACTCGTCTAGTCGCCCAAGGGAAACTAGACTTTGCAGAGAGTATAATTGCCCATGGGCGACTTGACTTGATGGTGAGTCTAGTCACCCATGGGCGACTAGACTCGATGG
>CAJHQP010006666.1:0-36844 GCA_905132765.1 Moricandia arvensis | reverse complement strand
TTCACACTACTCAGCTTCTCTTATCCCTTCATACTAGTTATTTGATCGGGATTGCCAAGATGTCTCAGAGTCAGCTCCTTGGTGGCTCTCCGTGTCCGAAGATGGTAGGTAACAGCCGCAATCCACTGAAGATTACGGGTTCCTCATTTCGATAACACGTCTCTCATCACGGGTTATGACAAAACATTAATCGGGAGGTGCATGAATCCTACTCAACAAGACGTGAAAGCCCTCATCATCATGCTCCCGAAGATCTGGAAGCTTGAGGAAAAGGTACTGGTTTATGATTTGGGTCTTGGGAGGTTTCAATTCGACTTTCGGGAGGAAGAGGACATTGATGAGGTCCGTATCACTTTGATTACTGGATGGTATCCTTAGTCCACTGGGAACCAGTGGTGGACAAATGTTACCCCTCTGCAATTACTTTTTGGATCAGAGTCCTAGGCGTTCCTCTTCAATTCTGGGCAGTCCAGACTTTCGAAAGTATTGGTAATGCAATTGGGGTGTCATCGTAGGTTGACTTGGATGCCGGAAGAGTAAAAGTGACAGTGGATGAGTATCAATGTTTGCGCTTTGATACGGTGGTTGAATTCAGTGGAGGGGAGGAAGTACTGATTTCACTCAAATACAAGAAGTTGTTTGGATTTTGCAAATCCTGTTTCAGCCTGTGTCATGACGCGTACAAATGTCCCCTCAACAAGGCGAGTCCCGTGAAAACTGAAGAAGAGAGGTATCTAGGGGAAGGCTGGAGGATAGAAGTTCAAGCTACAGAGGAGTGGTGATTAATGGCAGTGGAGGAGACAAGACTACAGAGAAAGAGAGGAAGCGGTACCAAGGAAAAAGGAAAGGGATAATGCATGAGGATTCAGATCATTCATGGATCAAGGTTGAAGGCAGGGAAAGCAGGAGATCAAAGGAGGGAAACAGACGTCATAGAGGACTTGAAACGGAATCAAGGGGTCGGTTCTATGCGGGAGACAGAGAAGTACCTATGAAGAGAGAAGAGTTGGGAAGGAAAGGAGTCCAAGAAGATCACCATTGCGTGAGACACGACGGGTCAGAAGCCCCAGAGACAATGAACAGGAGAGGGGAAGAAGTTCCAGCCGTAGATTGGAAGAACAAGGCATGGAGGTGGGAGAGATCCCGCTACCCAACCAACAACACCTTTTGGAGCGAACCAGAATGAAAGATTCTCGGAAGGTAAGTTTTCAATTAATAGTGCATGAGAATGAATTGGACCTTGCTGATGAGGCCCTAGAGAATATGGTAGAGAATACATGGAATGATGTTATGGATGTAGATGGACATAAGGTTATGGTAGATGACGGTACTGGAACTGAGGTAACAGGGGATGATTTTGAAGATCTTACGGAGGAAGAGACAGGACATGAGGATTCGGGGGTGGGAATGGCGGAGGGAATCATCAAGGATCAGGAGGTGGAGCTTCAGGGTTTGGGTGACGAGGGGAAAGGTGAGACTAAAGGAGAGGTTGACAAGAAACACGGAGCCAAGAAGAAGTTGTTGTTCAAGACAATGAACACAGTCGCTGGAACCACGAAGAAGAGAATGGTACATGCCCTCATCTCACCCCGTAAGAAGAATGGAACCAAAATCAATGCCCGCCCTGGTCTAGAGGGGGCCAAGACGCAGGAACAAAGGGGTTCCTTAAACCCCAAGAAAAGTTTAAACAAGGCTTAATCTTAATGAATCAGAAGCAGCAAGGGAGGTTGATGGTTTGGAGTAGTTCTTTATTTGGTTTTTCAATAAGCATTGCTATTTTCAAGTATTTTTATTCATGTTTTTTTTCTTTTGGAGTCAAGTTTGTATGAGTTGAAATTAAATTATAAGGTATGTTCAAGGAATAAAAAGGATGGTTTTGGTTGGCAATGGTGGTCCCAATTATTGTTGGTAAAAGTTAAGACTGTCCATGGCCTCACACTTGATTCGGTGCAGGTGAATTGCACGAGACATTACTTTCTTGTTAGCCAGATTATCGAGCAGGGGAGGCACTTTCAGCTCATATATAGCGAAGACACAAGTCTGGTATTCTCACACCATGGCTGTCCTCCATTGGACCTACGGAGCATCAGGACTTTGGAGTTTATTATAAGCTCAGGGCATAGATTTGTTTTGACGAAGCTTGGGCAACAACAAAGGTACATGTATAGCTTTCAGGGGATTGCAAGTTTGGTGGGGGGTAACTGTAACAAGGAGTCCCATAATACATTACCGGCTGCCACACGGTGTAATAAACTGGATATGGGAAGCCGAAAATGGCGACATGCTATGTGCATAACTAGCGACCACCGGCGATGGTATCAAAACAAGCATCCATGGATATGCATCACTATTCATTGTCTCTCATGGAAATTTGGCGAAGTGGGATTAGCAGGGTGTCATCATACTCGGTTTTGGTGTCCTCTGGGGCTTTTTTAAGGATTTTCATAATGAAAGTCTTAAGCTGGAATTGCCGAGGGATGAGAAGCAAATATACAATTAGCTATCTCAGGGAAATTTGGTTAAACACAAGCCCGATTTTTTGTTTTTATCGGAAACAAAACAAGATTTCACTTTGTCCAGAGTTTTCAACTACATTTTGGGTTTGACAAGCTGATTACGGTGGACCCAGACGGAGCAAGTGGGGGATTAGCCCTATATTACAACAACGACTTTAATGTCAAGATTTTATATACAAGTAACAGGATGATCAATGTAGAGGCTGCGATCATGGGGAAGCAGTTTTTTCTAACTTTGTCTACGGGGATCCGGTCCCCAATCTCAGGGAGCAGGTGTGGGAAAGGCTAACTAGATATGGACTGGCACGGACGCTCCCTTGGTTTGTTATTGGAGATCTTAATGAAATCTGTGGAAATCACGAGAAACAAGGCGGCTTGCTAAGGAAAGCGGAGACGTTTGTTGGATTCAATAATATGATCACGAACTGTGGTCTAATTGAGTTTCCAGCCCGTGGAAATCAAATGTCATGGCAAGGAAGACGAGAAAAAGAAATTGTTTGCTGCAAAATGGATAGATCTTTAGCCAATGAAGATTGGCATAATTTATTTCCTTGTTCTTTCACAGAATATTTGGGATTGATAGGTTATGACCATCGACCAGTAGTAGCCTCCCTAGATGTTAAGGCGGCCAGGCGTAAGGGTCAGTTTAGGTTTGATAAAAGATGGGTTGGTCAGGAGGGACTTTTGGATGTCATCGGCCGAGGGTGGGATTGCTTGGGAACAGAGGGAGATTTGGACATTGTATCTAAAATCACCAATTGTCGTCATGAGATCGCCCGGTGGAGGAAAATAACCCACCGTATGGGAATGAGAGGATAAATGATTTACAAAAGGCCTTGGAGGAAGTCCAATCTGACGACACAAGGACACCTGAGGATATTATGGACGTCTCAAGGAAATTGTAAAGATGAGGAAGAGTACTAGAAATAGAAGAGTTGCAATATGTGGCACACATCGGGAGATCTAAATACCAAGTTCTACCATGCTTTAACTAAACAACGCAGAGCTAGGAACAAGATAGTGGGTCTTTATGATGACAGAGGTACATGGATAACAGAGGAACATGCTGTGGAAAAGGTGGCAGTGACATATTTTGCGAACCTCTTCTCATCGACATCTCCTTCGGAGTTTGATCGTTTTCTCGAAGAACTTCCTTCCACCATCACCCCTCGAATGAATCGGCGATTATTACAAGTGGCGACAGAGGATGAAATTAAACATGCACTGTTTATGATGCATCCTGAAAAAGCACCAGGTCTAGATGGAATGACAGTCTTATTCTTCCAGCATTCCTAGAGTATCATCAAATGTGACATTGTTGACATGGTAAACAATTTCCTGACCACAGGTAAACTAGGTAGTCGACTGAACATTACAAATATCTTTCTAATACCAAAAACGGAAAGGCCTACGAGGATGACGGAGCTGAGACCAATTAGTCTATGTAATGTAGGTTACAAGATCATATCAAAGGTTTTATGTCAAAGGCTAAAAAGTTGTCTTCCTACCCTCATCTCGGAAACACAATCTGTTTTTGTAGCAGGAAGATTAATCTCTGATAATATATTGATTGCTCAAGAGATGTTTCACGGGTTACGCGCAAACAAGGCATGTCAAGGGAAATTCATGGCCATTAAAACGGACATGAGTAAGGCCTATGATAGGGTGGAGTGGAACTTTATACAAGCGGTTCTCCTTAGGATGGGATTCGATCTGCGGTGGATTCAACTGATGATGGAATGCATCTCCTCAGTAGAGTATAGTGTGTTATTGAATGGGCAACCAAAAGGACATATAGTGCCCCAGCGAGGTTTGCGGCAGGGGGACCCTCTATCCCCATATCTCTTCATTATGTGTACGGAGTCACTAATAGCAAACATAAGGAAAGCTGAGTGTGAGAGACAATTGACAGGTATGAATGTGGCACGGACATGTCCATCCATTTCACACCTCCTTTTTGCGGATGACAGTCTTTTCTTCTGTAAGGCGAATAAGGAGGAAAGTTACACCATTTTGAGGATTTTGAAGGAATATGAGGCAGTCTCGTGACAACTCATAAATTTCCAGAAATCCTCCATTGAATTTGGCCACAAGATTGGGGAGTCCACTAGACAAGAGATCCGGGACGTATTAGGAATCCATAACTTAGGTGGGATGGGTTCCTACCTGGGAATCCCAGAGAGTTTAGGCGGGTCCAAAGTTCATATTTTCAGTTTTGTTCAGGAGAGATTGAATCAAAAGGTTAATGGTTGGGTGTTCAAATTCTTCTCTAAGAGTGGAAAGGAGGTAATCATCAAATCAGTGGTTACTGCATTGCCAAACCATGTGATGACATGCTTTCGAATTCCTAAAGCAGTAATGAAGAAATTGACGAGTGCAGTGGCACAATTTTGGTGGAGCTCGAGTGGCACTATTAGAGGTATGCATTGGCAATCATGGGATAAACTTTGCCTACCAAAGGATGACGGAGGTCTGGGGTTCAAGGACCTCACCGACTTTAAAACGACAATGCTTGCGAAACAATTCTGGAGGTTAATAGAGAAACCTCACTCTTTATTTTCTCGTGTGTTCAAGGGACGGTATTTTAGAAATACTACACCCTTAGAACCGACTTGATCGTACTCACCATCTTATGGATGGCGAAGCATTGAGTCAGCAAGATCTCTGGTTAACAAAGGACTAATCAAAAGGGTGGGGGCTCATCAATATACGTATGGAATGATCTCTGGCTCCCAACTACTCTCCCGAGACCAGCAAACAAAAACCACCATAATGCATTTCCTGATCTCACAATGAATGCGCTCATTAATATTGCGTCACAAACGTCGAACTCTACGGTTATAAGGGCTCTAATCAATCCGGAAGATGTGCGGCTGATTGATAGCATTCCTCTGAGCGGAACTTTGATACTGGATCGTGATGGATGGCATTTCACACGTAATGGGAGGTATACGGTTCGATCTGGTTATCAAGTAGAGAGAGTATACAGAGACGGTGACCCTCCGCTAGCTGTATTGGGCCTAAAAGTCATACCTTTAAAAGCATATTCTTGTAAAATTCGCTACCCCCCAAAGATCAAATATTTGCTCTGACAGATAGTGTCGGGATGCTTATCGGTTAAGAAGAATTCACTTGATCGAGGAATTAGAGGAGAAATACAGTGTTCTCGCTATGGCGCGGAAGAGGAAACAATAAATCATGTTTTCTTTGAATGGCCCCCAGCAATTCAAACCTGGGCATTATCTAAGATTCCCTCGCACCCAACTTTTTTCCCTGGGACATCACTTTACACAAACATGGATTATTTGTACTGGAGAGTCAAACACACGGAGGACAATCACCAGTTTGCATGGATAATATGGTATATATGGAAGGCGCGAAATAATAAAACTTTCAGCAATTTGGACATCGACCCTCAAGTTACACTCACGCTGGCAGAAACGGAATCAACACTCTGGACCGAGGCTCAACAACCGGCGATACAAGGTATTACCAATCATGATTCATCGTTACCAGATATCCCAGGACGATGGTGCTTCATAGATGGTTCATGGAAAGAGGGAGAGATTATTGCAGGACAAGGTTGGTACATCACTTTACCAGGGTTCGAAGGTTTAATGGGAGCTCGGAATACCAAGGCACCGCTTTCATCCCTCCATTCAGAGTTTGAATCCCTTATATGGGCAATGGAATGCATGAGGAATCTACATCAGGTTCATGTAACCTTTGCAACAGATTGTTCTCAATTGGTGAAAATAATTTCAACACCAGCGGAATGACCTGCCTTTGCATCATATTTGGAAGATATAAAGCAGCTTCGACAGAGTTTTACGTACTCGGAGATCATTCATGTTTCTCGAACACAAAACACTCAGGCGGACAGACTAGCACGCTCAACTCGACGGCGGCCGCTTTATGTTGTTCACATGGACTCGGAGCTCCCCCCATGGTCCACATAATTATCTTAGAATATGTTTTCCTTTGATGTCAAAAAGAAAAAAAAAACAATAATAAAGTAGTACTCGTTTTTTGTACTCGCAAGTAAATTATTTTGAGAAAGTATGTATTCTCATCATCATAAGAACTAATTTATTTGATGTAATAAACTTTGGTTAGTTAGAGTAATAACAATTGAAGTATAAAATAATTTTATAACTCATTATTCATTAAGGATAAAAGCTTACGTATATTTAAATGATGGTATTTTGATAGATTTTGTTTTACTTTGTGCATATTTGTAGGTATTATAGTGAACATCTATTAATTATAGAGAAATTGTCAAAATACCACTTTTCCTTGTATCACTTTTCAAAAATAACTTAATCACTTTTACCCTTGTTTTAAGAGGAAAAACGCATTTATAACTTTTAGGTTAATTAATCTAAGACTTAGAGTTTAGAGTTAATGGGTGGTGTAGGGTGGGGGTAGGATTTATGAATGTAAAATTTAAGATTCTAATTAATTTTTAAAAAAAATACCTCTTAAAAAAGTGGTATTTTTGAAAATGTCTCTTTAATGATGGTAAAAATGAAAAGTGGTACAAAAAAAGTGGTAAACTTGATTTTCATAATTATATATGTGCAGTTAGGTAATCGAATTCCTAAGATATAAATTAACAAATTCAAAGAAGAGTAAAACTGTAATTTAAAAAGATACAAAAGCAAAAGTCTTTTATATTGATAAACCACAACTGTTTCTAGTTTTGATATTACAGAACACAAATTTAAATTATTTGATTAGCTTTTAGTTTGCGACTTTAGGATAATTACAACAGCAATACATTATTATTTAATAAAATATATATGAGCTAATTCATCAAGGGAGAAGTTATATTAACAAATAAATATTAATTTTACCTAACTAAATAATCAAAATATAAACCTAAATTTAAATGAAAATGTAGTAAATAAACAATATATAATTATTACACAAAATAACCAACTAAAAATTATTAAATACATGACAAATAATCAAAATTATCTAAAATCATGGAGAATGTGACATATAAGTAAATTTACTTCTCAAATAAGTATTGATCTAAAAAATATATAAACTTGTTTTCAAACTAAATATCTTTTACATAATATAAAATGAAAATTAAATAATTAAGAAAACTATATGTTTCATAAATTTCTAAGATTAATCAAATTCTATTAAAACACAAGACTTTAGAAAATTGTATTTTTTTATAAAAAAAATTATAGTAAATTTAAAATAAAATTAATAAAATAATATGTCAAAATAATAATTATATAAAATTATGCATATAAAATATATATGCATTTGTAGATGTACATCTATTTGTGTAATGTCAGAGCAAATCGGGTATCCGACTTTATTTTGTTTTTAGAATTTATGGTTTACTTCGTTCCTAAGAGATATTAACTTTTAGTATTTACTTTGTTGTTACGTCTTACGGATATCTGAATTTTTCAGATTAAATCAAAACAAATAACAAATCAAATCAAATTTAACGGATAAAATGCTCAGCCCTAGTTATAGGATCCCATGTTTCCTAGTCAATGGCCAGCTAAACTAGTGCCATTTTGCTCCACTATAAAATCAACTATTTTATTTATGTAATTAGTTAGAATTTGAGCCCTGATCGTATATGAAAATTATTTTTACGTAATTATTACTTGTTTTATATTTTTACATATTGTAAAACTAACAAAATGATAGTTATATATTAAATAATTGAGAAATTAACTATTACTTACATAATAATATTGGCACTAACACATCAAAGCAATCAATCATGTTTATTTACAATCATTTAAGGTAAATAAATCAAAACAATTATTCTTGTATATTTTGTAACAATATAATCAAATTAAATAATATTCATATAAAAATGAAAAGTAATACAACAAAAGTGGTAAACTTGAAATTCTCCCATATATTAATATATATTTATTAAATGAGAATTCTTAATCATATGGTTTTATGATTGTATACATTTATTTACAAAATTTTCAATATTAAGACCTTTAATAGTTTTGATAATTTATAATTATTCTTGAAATTAACTATAAGTTTTGAAATTGAAATTCTAGGTTCTCAGTTCCCGTTTAGTGCAAATATATTCAAAATTTGTATTTCTATATGGCATATACTTTATATATATTATTTTGATTATCCTATTAAATGAGATTTTTTAATCATATGATTTTGTGATCGTTTATATCTTCTTCTAATAACAATTTTAAACCATTGATCATAATTTTTTGGAGGAACTTCAAGTTTACCACTTTTGTTGTACCACTTTTCATTTTACTTCATTAAAGAAACATTTTCAAAAATACCATTTTTTAAGAGGCAATTTTTTTTAAAATTAATTAGAATTTTAAATTTTATATTCTTAAACCCTACTTCCACCCTACACCACCCCTTAACTCTAAACCCTAAGTCTTAGATTAATTAACCCAAGGGTTATAAGTATGTTTTTTCCTCTTGAAAAACAAGGGTAAAAGTGATTAAGGTATTTTTAAAAAGTGATATAAGGAAAGTGGTATTTTTGACAATTTCCCTAAGTTTTTAGGGAAATTGTAAAAAATACCACTTTCTTTGTATCACTTTTCACTTTTACCTTAATCACTTTTACCCTTATTTTTTAAGAGGAAAAAACACACGAATAACTTTTGAGTTAATTAATCTAAGAATTAGGGTTTAGAGTTGAGGGGTGGAGGTAGGGTGGGATAGGGTTTAGGAATGTAAGATTTAGGATTCTAATTAACTTTAAAAAAATTTGCCCTTTAAAAATAGTATTTATGAAAATGTCTCTTTAATGAAGGTAAAAATGAAAAGTTGTACAACAAAAGTAGTAAATTTGAAATTCTCCCTTTTTTATTGTATGATTTTTAACAGTTTTAGTAACTTATAATCATTTAAAAAATTCAAATTACAACATATACGTAAAATGTAAGTTTTTATTATATGATTAATAGGATTTTTATTTTATGTTAAAAAATAAAATTTAAACATAAATGATGAATGGAGAATTTCAAGTTTACCACTTTTGTTGTACCACTTTTCATTTTTTACCTTCATTAAAGAGATATTTTCATAAATATCATTTTTAAGTGGTAATTTTTTTAAATTAATTATAATCATAAATTTATATTCCTAAACCCTACTCCACCCTACCCCTACCCCTCAACTCTAAATCCTAAATCTTAGATTAATTAATTCAAAGGTTATAAGTGTGTTTTTTCCTTTTAAAAAATAATGGTAAAAATGATTAAAGTAAAAGTGAAAAGTGATACAAGAAAAATGGTATTTTTGATAATTTCTCGTTTAAAAAACTTTTTAATAATAACATATGTTATAGCTAAAAATCTGTAATGCTTCTCTTTTAATATATAAATGATACAATTAAAATACAGGACACTCAATTTAGAAATCAATCAAATTTAAATATTTGTTATGATAACCTGGGACTAGTCACAAATTGAGTCTGTTGTTTTGGGTATTATAGCACAAGCAAAGCTATTGCCGAACCAAGATAGCACTCTTGGAAAACACACGTTTATGAAAGCGTAGTAGAAATAAAATTGTTCCCACATTTGTATGAACCTTTGAACAGAATACTTTTGGTAATTTGATCCCAAAAAAAAACAATACTTTTGGTAATAGTATAAACAGAAACAAATGAGATTAACATCATTCAAAAGTCCAGAGTATAAATGGATGAGTAAAATCACATCCTCTCTTTTCTCAAAAGAAAGAATCACACCCTCTTTGTTCAATACAAGAACAGATTCATAAACTCTAGTTACAAATAGTTATCTCTAATACAATATACTACAATAATAAGAGAGCAATACAAAAGCTTCAAGACATACAACCACAAAACAATCTCAGCTTACAAGAATTCCAATAATCGAGACTATTCCTACTGTAAAATATCCAAGATGAACTAATCAAAAACACATCTGCCAAATATCAAATTCTCAGAAAATATCTCACCGTTAATTTAATCAAACACTCAAGACAACATTGAGAAGACTGTAGCAACCAGTTTCACTAAAACTTAGATACCCAAAGATCTTATCTTTTAAACCCAAATTATTTCGCTAAATCTCAAACTTATTGAATGAAGAAGTTTCTCACAAAATACAAGTTAGATCATGATCCATTTGATTACCCAAAACCCTGTCTTGATAAACTTAGATGAATATACCTTCCTCTCTCTTTTCTTTAATAAGTCTCTTTGTATATTTTTCTTTCTTGTGTCAAGTCTAAGTATAACAACATGTTATATAATGTTTTGTTAACCCCCAGTACTCAATACTACTATTATCTCTTATATATTAAAAAATAAGCATTTTTAAAGACTGACATTGAAAGTGTAAATTATTAACAAGAATGTCATTATGCTAAGATTCCTCATGCAATGAACCCTTAAACCATGTGATGTCTCTTTTGAGCTTTAGCTTGTCGTAGCTTAATTTGTCTCCAACTAGGACGTCTTAATGGTCCTCAAAGCACCCACTTAATCATTAATTAACCCACGCGTCACCCCCACCACCGAAAAAGAAAAGTTTTGACATTAGTCTTCATCTTCAACTCTCTTGATCTCAAATTCTCAAAATACACAATCAGAAAATAAACATTAGTATAAACCTAAGATTTTTCTTCGGAAAAGGTTGCTAGTTTATTTAGTAGACATAACTATATTACCTGTTGACAAAAAAAAAAGACATAACTATATTACCTATAAACGATTTAACATAAAAATTTACTATCTCCACTTCAAATTACTTGTCGTTGTAGAGTAAAATTTTTGTTTTAAAATAAATGTCGTTTTATAATTTCAATGCAAAATTTAATAATTTTATATATCATTCTACTTTACTATTGGTTGAAATGTGGTTAGGTGTATAGATAATAATATTTTTATTTTGAAAATATGTAAAATTAAATGTTTTTTTAATCTGTGTGTAAAAACCTGAAACGACAACTAAACTAAAACGGATGGAGTATTATACCAAAAAATGATTTAACATTTTTTACTTACTCTCTCTGTTTTATATTAAGTGTCACTTTATCTTTGTACAAACATATTAGGAAATAATTAATTTGCATATTTTTTATAAAAAAACATAATTACCTATACACCTAACCATATTTCAACAATTAGAAAAATAAATTACACTATAAAACTAATAAAATTTTGCATCAAAAGTTAAAAACGACATTTATTTTGTAACAAAAAAATATCTACAATAATACTTAATATGAAACGAAATAAGTAAAATGTTAAATATTATACTAATTTTCAAGTTTTAACGGTGATTACAAAGATTACTAGTAGCGGAATAGGGAAACGAAATCTAAACACATGAACTAACAACAAAACAAGTAAAATGTTAAATGATTTAACATTTATGACTTTATAGAGATCGAAAATTCACTTAGAAGATGGTGGGTACTGGGTAGGGACCATTATTAGACTTATTAGAAAAACTTAAGCACGATGTAATTTGCCCAATTAGATGCCTTCCACGTAGGACTTTCATTTAAATTTAATTAATTAGCTTAATTTGCCAACTTTAACTTAACCTGTTTAATGGCAGCTAAGCCACTCCTGTGTTTGGGTATAAAACAGAAAGTACATTCAGGTTTCCAAATCAGGGCATGGGAAGATCCATGGATCTCTACCATTCCAGCGAGGCCGACTAGACTGTTCCATTATGGAATTAATTTGACCATGACGGTCAATGAGCTAATTACTGGAAATCCAAAAGTGTGGAATGACGATTTACTAGAAAATCTTATTGTTCCAGAAGATGTTAGGATTATCAAGAGTCTGGCCATAAGTTAGTCATATAGGGATGATAAGTTTAGATGGAGCTACACTAGACATGGAATGTATACAGTGAAGTCTGGCTACTGGGTGGCAAGGAATATCTTGAGCCAAAGTGTGAATACTGAGGTTTTGGAGCCAAATATAACAAGTTTGAAGGCCCGGGCTTGGAAGATTAATGCTCCTCCTAAAATCAAGCATTTGATTTGGCAGTTAGTAACGGGATACATAGCAGTTACAGAGAACTTGAACAGATGCCATATGCGCTGTGATAATCACTGCCCAAGGTGTGGTGAACCTAATGAGACTGCTAACCATGCTATCTTTGAATGTCCGCCAGCAGTTCATGCGTGGGCTTTGGCGGCGACACCTTTGTGTCCAGGCGTATTCCCAATCTTCAGTATCTATGGAAATATTGATTATCTCTTTTGGAGGAAAGCTGAGATTGAAGACCCTGACTTGGATATGAATCCTTATCCATGGATTATCTGGTACTTTTGGAAGGCGAGAAATAATAATCTCTTTAAAGGCATTGATAGGAACCCATTGGAGCTGATTAGATTAGCTGAAAGTGAGTGCAAAGTGTGGTTTGAAGCAATTTCTAGCGACGCTTGTCCGGTGATCCAACAAACTGATGAACAAGCGCCAAGCTTGTCTAACATCTGTTTGGTCGATGGATCATGGGTCTCGGATGCTCGGTATAGTGGGTTTGGATGAGTGTGGATGGGTGATAATGGACATCTGAAACTCTTAGGGTTGAGAAACAAGGAAAATCGTATGTCTTCCTTACACTCTGAGCTAGAAGATCTGCATTGGGCGATGGAGGTAATGGCTGAGAACATGACATGTCAACATTTCGGGACGGACTGCAAGGAAGTGATAGCGATGTTGCAATCTCCACAGGAGTGGCCGAGCTTTTCGACAGAGCTGGAGGAGGTGTTTGCACTTAGACAAAGATTTGAGGATTTCAAGATCTCCCATATTCCAAGACAATTGAATCAGAAAGCAGATGGTTTAGCTAGGATTGATCGCTCCTTTTATCGTTCTTTACTATTTATTGGTTGTTCTATTCCGGTTTTGATTCTCAGACCACCTCGTGTCTTTGAGTAATAGAAGAGCCGTTTGTTGTCAAAAAATAACTTAGGGGGATTTATTGAATTAAGGATTTAAGAAAATCCAAGATTTGAGTAAATCCAAAAAAATCCGAGATTTGAGTAAATCTTAAAAAGATTTGTTACAAGTTTTATAAAGTTTCCAAGAAATTTCAGAGTTTCTAAATTTTCTTTTCAAAATTTTGTATTTTTATTTTAAATAATATTTTTTATTTATTTAAAATTATTAAAATTTGATTTTATTATCATTTTATTGAAGTATATAAAATTTATAAAAGTTTTTAAAAATATTATTTTTGATTACTTTTATTTTTATCATTTCAAACAGTTTATTTAAAAAAAATGTGAAGGAAAAAATTTTTATTTTGTAAAAAAAGTTTCAAATACCATGATCTGAGGTGGTATTTCAGTTCATTGTTTTTATACTATAAAATATCATTCAAATCCCATCAAATTCCATTTGATAGATTTTGTTGACAAAATTCATATTTTTCAATAAGCTGGAATTTGGGAGAACTTATACGAATGGCTAATCCAATAAGCATGAATTTCATATAGAATTTAAAAATGTTAGATACAATAAAAGGGGATTTAAGAAAAAAATGAAATTTTCTCAAATCCTAGATCCAATAAAACCCCCTTAATCTGTTTATTATTTAGTATTACTTGGAGATAAGAAAAAAACGCTGATAACTTAATCTGATTTGCTTAATTAGTTGTCTTCCACAACGTACAACAAAACAATGGATGTGTAACACAAGAAATATAGATTAATACTTTGACAAAAAAAGAACAAGTGGTGAATTTAATAAAAAAGAAACAAAAAACCTACAAATATTTTATGTTTTTTCTTACGACAGTTTATGCAAGTAAATACGTTGTAGCGTATTAAAACTAGCTAGTCAACTGGAGTATTGGGTAATGGTACTACTGTAACAAAGAAATAATACTAACCAAAGCATCTATGTACATACTAAGGGTTTGACTGGTTTAAACGCAGCGGTTGTGGTTGCGGTTGCGGCTGCGGAAGTTTGCAGATGCGGGTGGTTGCAGTTTAAAACGTTACTAAGCGATTTACACGACTGGTGCAGCGGTTAGAACTTTGTGAGTTTGCGGGATACTTACGACTGATTGACTACCAAATGTAAAAGCGGTTTATTAATAAATGAACAAAATTAATATTTTATATAATTAAAAATATTAAAAATTATATTGTTATACTAAATATAAGAAAATATATTTATAAATTCATAGTATTAATCTATAAAAAAATTTAGCTATATATATATATGTATTTATATATTAATGTCTAAAAATTATAGTAAATATTTTTGCTTAAAATTTTTAATTTTTAATTAAATATTTTTTATTTGAATATAATCTTTTTTGAAAAAAAAAATTTTGTTTACTCTCCTGCAACCGCCCACAACCGCCCGCAACCGCAAACGCTAGCTGGAGGCAACTTTTGATTTTGAAAGGTTTGGAACGGTTTGAAGTGGTTTATAGCGTTTTCTGTGATTGTTACAAAACGTCAACAAACGCTACCAACCGCAAAAGCTATGTTTGCGGGTGGTAACGAAGAAACCAGTCAAACATTATGTCAAAATCGTTAAACAAATGTTCATGCCTCGGTTGCTACTCAAAAAGTAAATTATAAAAACCCCAAAATAATTTAATTAACCAATAAACTAATTGTTCGCATAATTAGGGATTGAAGCAAGCTGTCCCTTTCTCTTTTTGAGGGCTCTTGACTCGAACTTCGGTTTGATAAGTTTCATGCCTTATGAAATTAAAATACAACAAGCCAACTGTCATCATTTCCCAATAATATTATTGATTTTGGTAATGGATGGGATCAATAATCGTTAACAAACCATCTAATTATTTTTTTTTGATTAAAACCAACCATCTAATTATTGGAAGCAAATCCTCTATCGTTAACGTCTTTGAGAATACATAACTATGTTTCGATCTGCGCAACCGCGTGACTTTTGTTTTCATTTTTATAAGATATTTATTTTACATCATTAGTGATGTTAGTCATATATTTAAATGTTTATATAAAATATTACAAACGCAATAATTTTATAGTTTATATGTTAACATCAATTGTTTAACGTTTCAACTGTTTCTTATTGTAAATTTATCTTATTGGATTTGAATATGATTATTAAATAAATTAATATATGCATGAAAAATCATAATTGAAAATGTTTTGTATTTAATTTATACTAAATTTTGATCTGAGTTTCAATGTTGCACTACCGTTTAGAATTTTTTATGCTTATTTAGATAATATATTTTTTATATATAAAATTTTATTTTGTTCATTTTATACATGTGTTATATAGTTACTAATATTAAATCAACATATTATATATTTTTAACACTAATATTTTCTATTATATAGATCAATTTAATATAATTTTATAATATTTACTTCAATATAATATTTTTCTTTTAATATGATAGATTATGATTATAAATAGATGAAAATACTATAATTTTTATTTTATATATTAATATATAGTTATATTTCATTACTAATTAAAAATTAGTGATATTCACATAACTTTTTTTGTTAGGATCTTGCTAAATTCCTTTTTTTAACAGATTTGTTAGAGTTTTTAATATATATTTATATTTAAAATGGAAAGATATCAAAAAATAATTATGATTAAATTAGTTACAAAGATTTTATTATTAATTTTAATGAAATATATTTAATAAAAAGATTTAGTGATGGTCCAAAAAATATCACACATAAAATGAGTCATGACTTCTATTTTAATAGAATAGGTTATAAATTTATCTTATTGGATTTGAATTTGATTATTAAATAAATTAATATATGCATGAAAAATCATTATTGAAACTGTTTTGTATTTAATTTATACTAAATTTTGATCTGGGTTTTAAGGTTGCCCTACCTTTTAGAAAATTTTTATGTTTATTTAGATAATATATTTTTATATTTAAAATTTTATTATGTTCATTTTATACATGTGTTATATAGTTACTAATGTTAAACCAACATATTATATATTTTTAACACTAATATTTTCTATTATATAGATCAATTTAATATAATTTTATAATATTTACTTCAATATAATATTTTTATTTTAATATGATAGATTATGATTATAAAATAGATGAAAATACTATAACTTTTATTTTATATATTAATATATAGTTATATTTCATTACTAATTAAAAATTAGTGATATTTACATAACTTTTTGAATGTTAGGATCTTGCTAAAATCTTTTTTAACAAATTTGTTAGAATTTTTAATATATATTTATATTTAAAATGAAAAGATATCAAAAGATATTATGATTAAATTAGTTACAAAGATTTTATTATTAATTTTAATGAAATATACTTAATAAAAAAAATTTAGTGATAGTCCAAAAGAAATCACACATAAAATGAGTCATGACTTCTATTTTAATAGAATAGATATGGAAAATAAGTACAGCTCTTTGTAAGTTAAATGTTTGATTATTTAGTGTCCTCCAATTGTTTTTTTTTTGGTTTGATTTACGAATATTGTTGCTATTATTGATTATATATTATAACGTGTAACCTAACTAACTTAATTACAAACCTTATTACAAACCATATAGCGTGTAACCCAACAGTTCATGACTTAATTATCGAGACGAGAAAAATAATCATGCTTACAAATCGGAAGATAAACTGATAATCAGAAGACAAATGGAGCTTTCAATGAATACAAAAGTATAGTTAACTTGGTACACATTCATCAATTACACAAAATTGTAGTTTTCATTTTCAAAACAAATTTTATAGGTAACATTATATAATTAGTTTCATTAGTAACTACAAACAATGCCATGAGTTATAACATGTGTGATTTACAGTTTTATATTGATTAGTATGATTAGTATTTCTTATATTGTTATAGTTTAGTAAATTATTACGTGGGAGTCAATATCATACATATAAACTTGTACTCCCTCCGTTCCTCAGTATAAGATGTTTAGAATAATTTTTATGTTCCAAAATATAAGATGTTCTCGTATTTCTGTATAACATTAACTTTATCAAAAACTGTGTAACCAATCAAATTTAATAATCATATTTTGTAATTGGTTAATTAGCTTTTCATTTATGATTTTCAAAATACATTTTAGATAAAAAATAACTTTCTTAATAACTATGTTTTACCTAAAAAATCTTATATTTAGGAACGGAAGGAGTATCTTTTTGTGGGCTCTTACTGGCATGTCTTTTAGGGAGGGGATGTGACGCACAAATTTAGTAAAAATGAAAATAATTAACCGATGAGTTCACATTTAATTTACTTGGAGTACTGTTCAAGTTTAAATCTTATAATAAATGTTAAATTATACGGTAATCGAAACGATATACTCCCTACGTTTCATATTAAGTGTCTTTGTAGAGATTTTTCTTTGTTACAAAATAAGTGTCGTTTTTCGACTTTCGATGCAAAATTTGTTAATTTTATAGTACAATTTTTTTCTATTGGTTGAAATATGGTTATGTGTATAGCTAATTGTGTTTTTTATAGAAAATATGAACAATTAATTATTTCCTTAATCCGTGTGCAAAAAGATAAAGTGACACTTAATATGAAACATATGGAGTATTAATATTCCTTTATTTGTGTGATTCTATTTCCCATGTGTTATTTGTTACATATGTTAATATCCTAATTAAATCCCTTGTATTAAATTAATTGGAAAAACAAATTATTTTCCTTATTACGAAATGTGTTCAAGATTCGTAAATGATAGGAGTTATTGTAATATGGAAAGCTTGAGATCATTCCCATAAACTTTTATTTACTAACACGGCAATAAGTCAGTATAAAAGAGATGACCAGCAGTCATCTTTACATTCATCTTGCATTTCCATCTCTTAAACATAACCTAAGTAATACTTACGATTTTCTACTTCACTAATGGTCGATTTTAACCCAGTTGGCGATTCGAAGCCATTCAAATCAATGTGGAAGATTAAGGTTAAGATCATACGACTTTGGAAACAATATTATGCTGCTTCTGGTCTAACCATAGAGATGATTCTTATTGATTCTAATGTGAGTTCTCTTATTTATGGCTTTTTCAACTGATACGATTAAGACCATCTCCTAATTTGTACTAATTCTTATTTCATTTGTATAATACAGGGCGATAAGATTCATGCAAGTGTCAAGAAGGAGTTGGTTAACAAGTTTGATACATTCCTTTATGAAGGCTTGACAAAGATGTTTATCAACTTCTCAGTGAATCACTCATGTGGTTCATACAAAATCACAAACCATCTTTACAAGATTGGTTTCCTCGAGACAACCCGTGTCAGCTTCTGTGAGGAATTACCGAGAGATGTTAATGGATTTCGACCTGATTATCGAGAGATTCTTGATGGTTCACTGAACTCGGACTTTTTGGTTGGTAAGCTACAATTGTAAGATTTAAGATTTTTGTTTTTATTAAAGATTTTGATGTGAATTTTTTTGTTACAGATATCATAGGTCAGGTTGTGGAAGTCAGCCATGTTGATGTCGTTTCAGTGAATGGGAAAGACACACATAAGATAACTTTGGAATTACGTAATCATGAGTAAGACTATGGCATTCTAAAACATTTTATTTTAGGTGTAGTAGAGTCATGCACGTCATCTGAAAGTATTAAGTTTATTGTGTATGAAAACTAATTCTAACCTTATTTTAGGCTCATGTATTTATGCTAGGGATGTTCTTCTTCCACTTGTGTTTTGGGGAAACTTTGCTTCTGATGTGAGTGATGCTATACAGATGCGTGGCGAGCAAGCTTTAATTTGTGTCTTAAGGTTTGCCAAGATCAAATTTTGGAAAGGTAACTTATATGATTAACTATGTATTATGTTAAGAATATTGTTTTCGTTTTAACTTACTGTACTTAATAGTTGGGCAGATGATCAAAGCATTTCGAATGCTTATAATGTATCAGATGTCGCATTGAATTCTGCCATGGCTGAGGTTGAAGAGTTTAAGTCTCTGTAAGTTAGCATTTCGAAGAGTTGATGCATGCATTTTCTATTAACTAACTTTCTTCCTTCTAATATTATCATTATTAATCTTTGAGGATGCATGTTTGTAGATTTGTAGGCCATATGTTATACCTCTCGCACTACAACACTTAGTGGGTAAGACATATCTATTCAAAATTCAGACCGAAAGAGGAAATTTTGTCTACAAACATGACACCTTCAAAGTCTTGAAAATTGTCGCGAACCTTGAATTTGACATTCCTGTATTCCCTAAGGTATTTTCCGTGCATTTTCAATTAGGGATGTCGTATATTTGTTATCTAATCAATATATAGTCATATACTTAACTGATTTTCGTAATTTAGGTACCAACTCTACAGCTAGGTTCATCAAGCTTTGTTCTTTCAGAAGCGCCTAAGGTAAAGGGTTATTTTAGTTGCCTTCCTATGTGGATTATCATTGTCTTAATAAACAAATATTATATTATGTTTTTACTTATTTACAGGGATCTCTTTTCCTATCTGGTGGTTCAACAGATGACTGTAATCCATCTGAGCTGGCCCCAACAAAAGAAAGGTGCCTACGGTTGTCAACTTGGAAGATGAGTTTGATCAAAGTTTTGTTACAAAGACAACATGTACTATTCGAGTGAAGAAGGAAAATAATGAGAAAAGTGGCTAGGATGTCTTATCATGGAAATGTTTTAGAGGTCTTCATTGTTAAAGTGGTTTTGTTTTTTTCTTTGTCTCTCCTTTTAGTGTTTCAGTTATTTTATTCCTTTGGCTTTTTTAATTTTCAGTGTTGTGTTTAGGGGAATTTCTATCATTATTATTAATTGAAGGCCTCATTTTTATTGACATGTTTGGTGTTATGTATTACGGATTTTATCTATCACCATTGTGGATTGTTCTAAATTTTGAAAAAAAGAATATTGCTGTTTCCTAATTTCCTTACATCTTCTCTAATCATTTAGTGTATCCTAAGTTCCCTACACTATATAAAACCAACATGCTCGACTTAAGGAATTTACTAACATGTTTCCTTTGAGTGCCAGGTATGGAGTATAAGTAATGTGGGAAATGCTGACTTTTGCCTTTAAAGACTGCAATAAGTAAACAAAAATATGTCGATATCAACTCAGATACATTTTGTAACCTAAGTAAAAAAAATTGCACGTCAACACATATCTTACATGTAATCGTGTAATGATTTGTTATATGCAGATTTAGTAAATTAGTTTCCATAAGAAACACGTGAGTAATAATATTTGATGAAGCAGTTTAGTAAAGTAAATATATTGCTCAATTCTGTAGTAACAATCAAGCAATGTATTGAAACATTATGAAACTAAGCTCTATTGTTTGTTTACTAAACATCACATTGAGTTCTTCTATCATGAATCAGAAAAAACAAAAAGCTGGAAAAGAAAATGTTTCAGATCTTCGGCAGCCTAAAAGAATGAAACTCGATTATGTAATTTGTTCCATGATATATGAATGATTTTTACAAACTATTTGTCAGATGTTTACATTTGACTACTTTTTGATGTTAATATGTAGACATTGACTCTTCAGTTAAACCATTGGAGATGAATCAAAAAGACCAAAACGGAGGTTCATAGTGTGACATAAAGAATAAGTCATACAATGAAGAAAGAGATGCAAGAAAAAAAAGGTTAACATTATGCGGTAGAAGAGGAAGTTTAGTGAAACAACCCCTACTCCTCAACAACCTACAGAAAAGACTATACAACCATTTACTCGACTATCAGCTCTGTCACAAAACTCTGTGTGTAACTCTACCATTGAAAGTCAAAGTGAGTGTGTAACATTAAAAAAAGAGGAATAGGCTACTTGATTCAACTATTTTAGTAATTTTGTTTGTTTATATTTCATGACCGTATAGTTCCTGCTTAACCTACTGGTTATCCAAATAAAAAAGGATAAATCTGCATCTACCAAGAAGACCTAACGTTTCGTATGTTACTTCAAATCGAAGAAATCAACCAGCATCTAATTGCTTCAATCAAAGTCCATTTCAACAACCTATCCCTTCTGTTAACTCTTCCTAGGTCACATTTCAACAATCTAAAACCCTGCTCACTGTGAGTGGATCTCCTAGAGACTTTCCCACCAAATTTACAAGTCAAAAGACACCAGCTTTGTCTACCAGTCAAAACCACTCTTCAGCTAAATTAATTGGCGAAAGAAGCTTAAATAAATCCGATGGATTTATTGTCATACATGTTTTTTAATGAATCGCCATGTCTGCCTTCGAACAGTGGAAAGATCCTGAAGATGAGTTCGTTTGCCATGTCTACCTTCGAACTTTGATAATATCGAATACCAGTTTGAAGCGAAGCCTGAACATGCACTTGACGAGTTCGTTCGATCTAAAAAAATTTACACAATAAGTCACACTTCTCAAATGGCGAAAGAAGCTTAAATAAATCAGATGGATTTATTGTCTTACATGTTTTTTTGATAAATCATTGTGTCTACCTTCGAACTGTGGAAATATCCCGCAGATGACTTCGTTCGCCATGTTTATCTTCGAACTTTGATAATATCGAAGACCCTTCGAGAAAAACTAGAGGAGAATTAGAGGAGCATTCAGTTGAGATAAAGGAAACATGAGTCAATATGATTTTTATTTGATCAAAATTTTAGCCTTTGAAAATCGTCGATCTATTTTGTTTTGCCGTCTAACCCTAATTCCTCTTTTCTTTGCTCGGTTAGTGTAAGTTATTTGTTTTTTCCGACATAACCGAATGAAAATTAAAGAAAAAAAAACACAAAATCCTAAGAAAAAGACGCATGTGTTTTGATTCACTTTTAAAAGTTATTTTTTCGTAATTTTTTTTATTTTTGGTCAAATTTTGTAAGAGGCTTTATGTTTTAAGGTTTTGTACTCAGTCCATTGGACTATATCAAATAAAAAAAGGTTTACAAAAAATATCACTCTTAATGCGTAAATCCACATACATTGGCCCCAAAAATTTATATTTACATTGTAATATTTTGTATCAAGTTGTAACTTAATTAACACATTAAATCACATCAATTCTTTTGTATCAAATATTTTGTACCAATCCTATACTATATATTATCATACATATATAATTTCAACATTTATATATCTATCTATAATATAAACATTTACATATATAATCTAAACATTCACATACAATTTTAACATTATCATACATATATCCGCCAGTTATTACAACATATAATAAAAATACAATAAAATTAAAATTAATTAGTTTTTAAATATCCAACGCAAACAATGAAATTAACTAAAATTTTAAAATAACAATGAGTTTATAAATAATTAGCATTTAAAATTTTAAAATAAAAATGATTTTAAGTGCAAACATATTTTAAATAGATAAAAAATTACAAATTAACCAAAAAATGTAACATTATTAATAAAAAAAATTCATCATAAAAATTCAACGTTTTCTCCAAAACCTAATCCTCTTTTACTTATTTTTCATCCATTTTCTTAAAATTAAGACAAAAGAATTTTGTTTGTTTTAAAACTTTTGTTACGGGCCATAACAATGAAAATGGCATAAGCTTTCATCCATTTGATATTGGGTCTAAATCAGTCATCTTGTCAATCTGTAAAATGTAATATAATGTTATAATATACATAATCAGAAGTATGTAATTTTAACATTTTTATAGCTAAATTATAAATATCTCATTATGCGCAAAGGACGGATAACTACCTAAGACCATGTTTATCAGCGTCTCTTAGAATGAGGTTCTTAACTAAATTTGACTCTTTTTTTTTTTTTTTTAAAAAAAAATTTTTGTTAAGAGACGGCTCTTAAGACTCTTATTTAAGAGACGTCTCTTAGGTTTTCTTAGTTAAAAGTTAAGAAACGTATTTTAGAAAAGTTAATAACCTCTGCTAAGAGACCCTCAATGAACCTGCTCTTAGAGCATTAATATTATTGGTACAAATCCAAGTTGGTTCTCTCCAACCAAACCTATTTAGATTTTCCACTAAAAAAATCCAAGTTGGTTCTCTCCAACCAAACCTATTTAGATTTTCCACTAAAAAAATCCAAGTTGGTTCTCTCCAACCAAACCTATTTACAGTCACAAATCACTCATTTTATGTTGTCGTTGAAATCTGCAACTAGTCATTTGATGGAGAACGTGTGGCACATGCAAGAACTACTTGAAAAACTTTTTTGAAAATTTTGGCCCACTGGTTATATCTTAAATGATTCTTTTGTAAACACTTGTTCTGATTTTAGATTTTATTTATTATTTTCTTTTTACATTTTTTAAAATTACATTGTTATTGTTACTGAACATGAAACAATACACCTCATACTATTCACAAACAAGTCTCTTAACAATTGTAATCATGGGCAATGTCACTCCCAACTCTTCTTCATATTTGGTCCACAGCCCCTCCACCAATGCGTCTCGAGTAGAGATCACTGTCTTCAACAAGCAACCTGTTTCCCTGGTGACAAGATCAAACCTATCCGAAAGTTCTATCACTGATGTCTTCAATGACTCCACCAACGCATTAGGCACTGACCCTTCTTGGACAGCTATGTGAAGCTTCTTCACAGCAGACTCAACTGTCTCAAGATCTTTAATAACCATGAATCCGTCTGATAAGAATGCGTTTCTGATCTCCAGGTTAGCCATGTTCTGCAGTTCCATGAAAGCTTGCGCCCATGGAACCTCCTCCATCTCCTTTGGAATGGTAAGATACAAGAGATTCTTGGAAGAACCTGAGAAAGCTGCAGCAAACACGCTGAATATGTACAAAGTCTTGACCATTACACCAGATAGAGCTCGCAGGAGGACTTTTCCTTCTCCAGATAGTTTCTTCTTCCCCATCTTGGAAAGACTATGGTTCATGGATTCAACAAGACTACTCAAGACAGAACCGCATTTTTCGATTCTTGGGTTCTTGGAAGCCATGTGCTGCCTCCAACTGTCGAGATGATGCGACGAAGAAAATTCCTCAGGCTTACAGGTGCACGTCTCCAGCTTACTAAAAGCAAACTTGAGTAATAGGTTTCCGTGGTTGAGACGGTCGAGCTCTGAGGTGAAGGCGTTGCAGAGTTCAAGCAGCTTCAAGCTAATGTCAGAGTAGATATAAATCAAATTTTGTTCCAAGTCCGAGACAGGAAGGTCTAGATCGGTCACGAGTGTCCTGATACTCTGGTGTGTCTTACAAAGAGATGCCATTGCTTGGTTCATCCAAGAAACAGTGAGAATCACATTCTCATCATCATCATTTGTTATAAGTTCTCTAATGGAAAACGTCAATTTTGCCTCAAAACTGTTCAAAAGTGAGAGAAGATACGGGGACATGCGTGCATTGTTGTTCTTGGGAAATAGAGCCTTGAATGGGTTTCCACAGCGGAAGGACACTCTTGGAGGATGATCTTGCATATCTGAAATAAGAAGAAGAAGAAGAAAGTTACAAATCTGAAATAAGAAAGCCAAACATCATTGTTCTGAATCTAAACTATTACTCACCTGGAGAGAGATTCTTTGGAAGTGTTATTGCTTACTTCAATGTTGGCCTCAAAGAACTTCACAAGAATTGAAAGGAAAGGGAGAAAAAAAAAACTAATTACAATTTAGCAAATCCTTTTTGCAGAGAAATTAAGTATAAATAGGAGGAGAGATGTATGTGTGTGTTCTTACTGAGTTAATACTGTGATCAGAGATTCGAAATTTCTAGGAAACGCAACAAGAGTTGAACACGCGTTGTTCTTAATTATAGAAAGAGGAATCAAACAGGCTTGCCGTGTTCTGCAGATCAACGCAACACAGAGGAAGCAAACTAAAGAAAGAAGTTTTAGACTCTCATGCACGTTGGTTTTGCCTTTGCTAGTTGTAAAGCAGTGTGGTTAGTTTTAGCTACGCGGCAGTGACGAAGAATGTAAGAGTGATGGACACGCAATAACAGACTCAAGTGTCGCCACTTGTCAGATGTTTGACTATTTGCCAAAATAAGAAAAAAAAAGTGGAAGAATAACTGGCGGATTTCTCTCAATCCAACGGCTGGAATGTTCTGGTTTCTTCGTGAAAATAATGAGTTGATTCACGGGTATAATCATTAATTTCCAAGCCCATATTTGCTATACTCTGTTGGGGGTTCTTTCAACAAAATGTTATTTTAATCTTAAAAAAAAATTTACGCCCGAAAATTAATTCGGTGGAACTGAACTAATATGAACCATGACATAAGGCATATTCTGATTTTTCTCCAACTTCTCTCTAGAACAGTTTTCTTTATCGATCTTCAAAAGCGGTGGCCGGTGTCTCTTGCCACCGGTTACCATCCCTCTCTTTTGTTTTGATTGTATATACCTTCGATCTATGATCGATTTTCGTTTTTGCTTTGGAGATTATCCTTTCGTGTTGACGATTTTGCAGTGATAAGTTCAGCCATTTTCTAGAGCCGATTATCATTCCTATATTTCTCTGATTTGGTTGAACATGAATAAAGTCTAAAGTTTAGCCTTTTGCAGCTTTGTTTTAATCCCGTCAACTATTTGTTTGGATGCTTTGTTCATCGTTTTCAACTGAAACCTTTGTCTAGAGAATCAGTCTTTACTGTTCTTGTGGCCCCTAAGTGTTGGCGCTCAAAGAAAAGCTTCTCATATGATAGATGGTTGAGTTTTGATGGGCATTCTTGGTCTTTTTGAAGAAGATTCAGTAGAGTTGGCGTGTCATAAATGGTCCAGCAAAGAGTCTTTTTTCAATCTGACCCAAGCTTCCTCTGTTCTTATCAACGGTGATTCAAGGTCTATCCACTCAAATAGTTCCGGTTGGAGCGGAAGGTTTTAAATCAGTGAGTACAAGATCAGTTAAAGAATGAATTATGTTGGTTTCTGATGAGGTAGTTTCACCGGCGGTTTCTTCTCGATGAACTCAAGGAGGTGGAGCCATGAACGATGAAGCTCAGCCACGTGTTTCATCATGCGTATTAGGAAGAAGCTAGCAGATCTTAGAGCATCATTAACCATAGTACCCCATTTGGGGTGCTTATTTTTTTTTTTCTTTTTTAACTTTAAAAAAAATTAAAAAGAAACCAATCGCGGACTACCACGTGTCAGTGGGGCCCACGAATAATGTAAGAACTGATGCTTATTTAGGCATTTTTAAGAAGTGGTGCTTAGAGGTTGCTTAGCTTTTTGGTGGGTCTCACACGCTAAGCAACCCTCTAAACACCTCCATTAAAGATGCTCATAGGATAGTCTACACGTTCTTTTAGGATAACTGTCTTGGGCTTTATACTTTATCTTTGTGTGGGCTGGCTAATTATAACTATCTTTGTACTCATGTTTTAAAAGCCTTTTAAGGCTTAATGAAATGAAAGTTGACAAAAAAGGCATATTCTAAGCATTACGTGCAAACTTGTGCGTCTTTGGAATATATTGGATAACAAAGTTTTGAAAAAAAATCTTTACATCGTGAAAATTCATTCATGTGCATAGTAAAGGCCGGTCATTATATTAGTGTAAACATCATCTTCACTAATTGATAACAATCTATTACAAACACCACTTCCGTAAAATATAGGACTTTCATGCACTACATTGCCCAAATCAAAGCTTCATATTCTGCATGTAAAGATGATAGATTCTTCCGGATATTCATGGCCCCCATTGTAGTTTCAGTAGTCTCTCTTTTCCCACAAACCATCCTTGTCCAACAAAAATATCCCGGTCTTTCCAGACTCCATCAATAAATCATCAATTAATACCTCCAAATTTGGACAGCCATAACATTCAAAGGATTCTTTTACATATTTGACTTCTGTAATTTGTTCTTCAGTCCACAAAACTTCCTCAGTTTTTGATATCCACAAGATTGCTTGAGGATTTCTAATTTTCTTTATAAACCTTGTCATTTCGGACCTTTCAAATATACCACATTATCCATGAGAAAATAACTTAAATTAGATTCCTTTGGAAGTCTCTAGAACAAGTATGTAACATCCAGGTTTGTTGTATAAGGAAAAGTTTAAAAGAAATTATTTGGTTACTTATGTCACCAAATTGAATTTACCTTTTCCGTCACACATACAGAAAGAACTCTAGAGTTAATCGTGCTTGAACTGGAGTAAGGGAAGGATGAGTGACCTATCAAAAAATGATTTGTGATACCGTGTAAGTGAGGCCAAAACACAAGGGAAGGTGAAGTAACGTCTCACCCAATTCCAGAATGGACTGCTAAATGGTTCTTTGCAAGTCCTCATGCATGCCAACAAAGCTTGACGAAGCTTTGTCCAATCTGCCACATGTGCGTCCTTGGATGCATTGACTTTCTTTGGAGGCATGGTTGCAGGAGATTCAAAACCATGAACATTCTAGTCTGATACCAACTGATAAGGGTGGGAGCTACGTAACGAAGTCAAGTCGAACTCTCCAGGAAAACTCGATACGAATCCGGGAATTGGTCGAAAGAACAACATGTTATTGTGATCAAAAGTTGAAAAGTACTCCTTTTCTAGCTATCAAAGTTCTGAAAACTTGATATCTTATTATCAAAAGCATATCTTTCAAGAGAAAACCAAATAATAACTAACAACAAACTTTATGATTATCTCCTTATAAATCATACTTATCTGAAAAGAAAAACCAAAACCAATAACTCAAACAACACATAAAATCACTAATGGACTTAAGGCCCAAAACCAGACGATGCACTGCACCAGAAGGTCATGTGGTGATTGTATGGTTAGTAAATATGACTTTTAAGCCTTAGAAAAATTAACGCACCGCCAGTTGCATGGAATGATGTCCACGGGCCGAGTGATCAGGTGTGGGAGGCCCATTAGCCGTGGACGGTCGGGGCGTTACAAGTGATATTAGAGCCAAACCCAGATGAATGTGGAGTCATGTGAGGGCTCACACAAACATGGGTGACAATTTTGGGGCCCAACGAGGACGTTGCATTTTGTGAGAGGGATGAATTGTAATATCTTAGTTGTGGTATAAGGAAATGTCTAAAATAATTATTTTGGCTACCAAAGTCCCCAAAGTGCATTTATACTTTCTACACACATCTAGAAAGAACTTCAGAACTAAACATGCTTAAGCTGGAGTAGTGGAAGAATGGTAATCTATCGGGAAGTGATTCGCGATACCGTATAAATGAGGCTAAAGCACGGGGAAATGTCATGTTGTGATTTCAGGGTTAATGAACATGAGTTCCAAGCTTTAGGAAAAATAAGGCACCATTGTCGCACGGAGTGACCCATGGGTCGAGTAAGTGGGTGTGGGGAGACTCATTAACTGTGGAGGGTATGGCATTACAAAATAATCCATATTAGCATAAACTGAAGAGTTGGGAAAAATTCTCGGCGTGATAAGATTTTTTGATAGGGCCCATGTTTGAATTGCTGGTAGGTATTCAAAAATAACATGATCATTTCTCGGCTCCAAAAAATGTTGCATTGAGTATCACATTTAATACCTATGAGACCGTAAATTCTTTGAGACATGTAAACTACCCGATATGATTTTTGAAACTAAATGTCTCAATTTTCGGAGAGCATTGAAACTACCAAACAAAAGCCAAAAGAGGCTTTATGTCTGCGTCCATAAAAATCTTTATGCAATCCCAAATGAGAATGTAGGTTTTCTGTATGATAACATGACTTAACCATTATACCGGGCATTGTTTTGTAAAATACCAACCATATGTGTCTGTTCTGGGTTGCCTACTAATCGTCATACCCTGAATGATTTACACATCTTCTGGGTACATATATGCTTTAAGTGGATACAAATTTGAGAAAAGATTTACTGGATTAAATACATTTTCCACTTTAAGTAATGGCGTCAAAAAATGATTATGATGTTTTGGTACTACTGACATCGGGCGAGAAGCGAGGATTCATGGTTCATTTCTTATTAAGATGGTTGCTCTTGTTCTCACTCCTTTGATTAGCTATTTGTTAACCAGACATCGAATGGAAGTAATACCCTTTATTAACCAAAGATTCAGGTTTATCTATTAGTCTCCGTACTTGTTTAGCTAAGAGAGCAATATTAAAATTTTGGAATTATGTTTGGCTTTCTTTCTGCAGAAATAAATAGAAGCATTGATTTTCAACATATTTATTCATCTATAAATGTAAATGTAGCAAAATATCAAATACTAGAAATATTGTGTTTTGTCAACTCAGATATTATAAAAATATTTTAATGTTCTATCTTACTACTTCAAAATTTTACCCTTTAAAATATATCTTTTTCTTAATATTTTAATTATAAATATACAAAATAAATTTCAAATCCTCTAACATATTGGTATAATTCATTATGTTGATATATTCACCCTTGTGATAATGATAACAAAATCAGCATTTTAGTTTTGATATCTTAAAATAAAATTTTTATTTTAATAATATGGATACTAATATCCTATGCGAAATATATTTTTTATTCAGAATTCTTTAAATAAATTTAAATGGGTCTAAATTAACCAAGAATTCAAATTACCCTTAGTAAATTATTACATACAATAATTTATTATATAATTAAGAGAATTCTATATTAATAAGTATTAACATAATATAATTTTTCATCGTCTAATTTAATAACAACGAGTCATTTACACTCTAGGACAAATTATGAGTTTTTATTTCATCCTAGTACACTTTCAACTACTGAGGTAGTTTTTTCTTGTTGTTTAACCGACTTACCCCTTGACTAAAACAAACTAAAATGTGTCTTCTTCTTTTATTGTTATCTCATGTTCTGTCTTATTTTCAAAAGTATTTGATTTTTTTTCAAAACATCAAAACAATTTTATCTTTTAATTTAACCCACAAAATTCATTTTGACTAAAATTTGGTTAGATTTATTGTAAACTGAAAGAAATCGTTTGGGGCATGGTGACCGAAAAAATGGGGGGAGGGTGGGAGGGGGATAAATGATTGAGAAGAATCGTGACGTTTTGGTTATAATCTATTAAATTTGGAGATTGTGAGAAAACTTGTTTTTTGTTTGTCTATTGAATATAATCAATCAGTTAATCTATACAACATTTGTAAGTTTTTGAGGTATAATTGTCAAAAATAAAGATTTCATTAAGAAAATTAATGCGGTGTTGCAGAAAACGCAGGAACCCATATTTTTAGATGACTATTGAATTACAAAATTGTCACTCCCTCAAAATACTAAAGTTAAGCAAATGCGCATTTTAAACCGGGACTGCAAAAACATATGTGAAACCCATCACCGTTGGACCATGCACACTGACTTGTAATAATTCACTTTAACAATAGTAGTTCTATGTCTTTAAATAAAACATTGTATATAGTTCTATCTATTCAAATAAGAAGGTATGCAATCATATTTCATTATGTACATTATCGGAAATGATGTTCTTTATCTGAAAATCAAACAACAAAAACACAAGCTAAGTGTTTGATAAAATATGTACAACTATACATAAACGATGTACATGTCTAAAGATATGCACACTCATTGGTTGTGTACACATGTATACATCGTGTATGTATAATTGTACATATTTTATCATATATGTGTACATATGTACACATATATATATGTTACTTAATTAAAATAATTGTAGCATAATTACCTAAAAGTTCCATACTTTTCATTAAAACACTTTAAGATTGTAGTTGTTTACAAACATTCAAATATATTCGACCATATTATAATATATTTTTCAATAATTATGTTTTTTCGGTAAATTCAAAACAACTTTTATATATTTTACTCAAAGAGACAAAAATGAACATGTAGTTATCATGTATAAATCCGAGTTTTTTAGCATAAACTGAAGCAATGAATTTGTAATGCATAGGTTGACAATGATATTTTGTGGTCAATATACATATGTATATATCTATAAACCTACAAAATCATGTTTATACTAATTACAAAAATATGCATATGTACATTAAGACATGTACACTTATTTGTATATCCATATGTACACCAGTTTATATATATCCATAGAACAAAGATTAACTAGTCATCTTTAATGTAACTTAATTCATACATTAAAAAGTCTATGCTAGTCTCATATTACAAAACGAAAATGAAACAAACAAAGTTTTTATCAACTCATATTCTATAATATATTGCCTTTCAATATTTGTGAGCTATCTCTATGCAATTGATACCTCATAATTTTAATAAGTTTTAACACTTATTTACTTCATTTAAATCATTTTAGAATGTATTTAGATGTCTTTAGTACACACATGTGTTCATTTGCATATAACATGGGCTGGAAATGCATTCCTGAAAGTTCGGGGCGAACAAAAGAAATGTGCACATTATGAAACATTTGGGGAAATGTCATGATTAACCACAAGTCGAGTGACATTTTATGAATTGTGAAGAAGTTGGTTCAGACAGATCGTAACCCAAATCGCCGATCTCTGTTTCAAGGACAGTTGTGATTGAGCTAGAAACCGACGGAGTTGAGGCACGGTGACGTAGAAGACGGCTTGGACAGTGCTCTCACGGTGGCTTGGGATTGATTTCGGTGGAGAGGGTCTTTCAACGGCGAATTGAGACTCGCGACGATAGATTGCAATGGAGAGAGCTCAGAGAGAGACAACTCTGGAGCTTCTCAAGGATACATCGGTCTTAGTGTTGCAGATGAGCACAATCCTGGTGAGAGGAGATGATGGATTGGTGATCACAACGGTCTTTGTGTTGCAGAGGAGCAACATCATGTAGCTTCTCGCTGAGAGGCACATCGAATCTTCTCTGTACCACTTCAAGTTCTTGCCACCGGTTTCTCAGCAAAATTGTCTTTTCAGATTTTATCAATTACAAGGTTTCTTCAATTATATGGTGAAGAATAAACCGAAAAAATTGGAAATCAAAGGAATAAGAAAAAGAAGCTTTTGTCAAATTATACTTATGATATATGATAGAAAGAATAAGGGTAATATGAGAATTGTATGTGTTGACAGCTATATAAAGAACAAAGAAAAGTGTGAAAAAGTGATGTTAGTAGGCATAATGTGTTTTAGAATGTTATTTATATTTGAGAAAATGACCTTGGTGTAATTGTTTCTAAGAACTAAATATGAATCATGCTCTGTGACATCATCCTCCTGGATTTGATGACTATATCCTTCCTTCAGACAATCTGTAATTACTTTCTCTGCAATCTTTGCCTTGTATATACCCTTTGGATTTTTTTGTAAAGAGAAGAGGCTGTATGAACTTGTTGAGTCTTAGGTACATGCATTACCGGTCTTGGGTACAATTCAAGGAAGCATTTGCTTACGACCTTGTTAAATATAAGTAAGAAGTTGGTCTTGATTCTCAATAATCTCTAAGAGGATAGTTGGTTTGTGGTTGTATTGGGTATGTTGGAGGGTGAGTGGTTCGAGGTTAGCCAACCACATTCTCTAATTTTCAGTAAGTAATAGGCCATATATTTTTATTATTTTTTGCTTCCAGCCCATAATTATTACAAGTCAGGCCTTGGTACATGAGATGGGTTGAAAATAGCTTGAGCGTTAACGAATATGTGGATATTGTAGGGATCCATATAGCTTGGCTATCCTAGTAGCAACAGCAACTGTGGGTGACACCAAACCTTTTAACGTACAATGGCAAAGGAGGATTCATGTTCTTCAAAAAGATAGTGTGTCACATCCGCCTCTTACTTAAAAGAGAAGTCATTTATTCACATTGTCTTTACCACATGAAACACTTAAAAGGCCAAAGCAAATCTTATTCCTAGGGGACCGAATCCAATGGTTTTACAAATCCACACTTAAAATGAATATGAAATGCTTAAAATAAAGTTACCAAGTCTTAAAATGAAATAGTATAAAGAAATTCCAACAACCCGAAAACCCAACACCACTGAAAGACGACTACTAATGCACTTCCTCGAACTCACTTGAAAAGAAAGGAGGGGTGATTATTTTGACAAATACTCAGTGAGGAACGCTCTAGGAGCCATGAAATCAATCATCAACCATCATCACAGAACATAGCATACGTATCTAAGTATAACATCCATTAAATCAATAGCAAACAACAAGAAACAAGAATAAACCCCAACAGTGCCAACATGAGACCACACCACATCACGCTCTCCATGCCTCTCATGATGTCGCGTGAGAACTCACCACCCACACATGTCATATCCCCAAACAATGAAATCAACACATAAATCCCCAAACATCATTCAAACCATGTTTTAACAACCTAGCTATGGATCTATGTCTTTCACACAACAACAAGCACTATAGGTATATTATGCATATGTATAGATTTAAGCACAACAACTACATGTATGCTTATAGATACATTTAGATATGAATGATCAACCTAAACACTTCTACTATGATGAGATAATGATAGAAAGAGCTAGAGACTGCAACAAGCCCTCACCTTAGCCTAGATCTGGCAAGATGAGATATGAACCAGTGTAGATTTTGCGTTCTATGGTTCCTCACAAACTAGATCTACAAATGCAAGGGTTGGTTTCCACCCAAACCCTAGATCAGAGATCTAAAAGAAGAAAGAGATAATAGAGAACTAAAAGAGAGAATTTGGGGTTTCCTTACTCTCAATAGTTGTTGGATCTAGAAGAAAAATATTAGAATACTCAAGAAAACGACGCGAAAGGACTGAAACACAGTGAGAACTCCTCTCGGTGAGGCTACGCGGGGGTATGGTGGCCGGCGGCTACTCTCTCTTCAATTGGGCACGATTTTGCTAGGTTTTTGATTCTCTGGAGAAAACCTTAAGGTGTTGTCTCCTTTTTATAGAAGAGTAAGGAGAAAACCCTAGGGGTTTCTCTACATGGCCATAACATCACATACCTCTTTTTTAATTATTGAGTTCGGGCATGGGATGTGACACGGTGAGTGCAAGATGCATTGGCAACAGGAGCTTGGTTAGAACACATTGAAATTTACCCCTATACACTTCAACAAATCACTAGATTGTTGTAGAGTCACAAGTTCATATAGAGGATCACATTGTAGGCCAATAAACTTAGCAAAAACAACAATAACATAATATATCCAAGATGGGAACAAACCATATTGATTCGGAATGAAGTCGTTGTGCCACTAAAGAGCTCTACCTTGCAAATGGAGAGATGATAATTGGGTTTTCTATTCGAAAGGTGTTTTGTGGAGATAAAAAAACTGTTCAGACACGTCGACCCATTCATGAAACCTGAAGTCTGGAGGATCAGGGGGGCTTGGTGGCATTGTTGACGTTATAGGAGTAACAATTCGTGATGGATTGGATGTCTAGAGATCTCTTTGAGAGAAATACCTAGCCATCAAATCCATCTTTGATTGATTTTGTATCTCGTTAAGATGATTATTGAAGTCAATCATCGTGGTATGTCTTGTACTGTTCACCATAGTTACAGATCCAAAACTCGTTGGCTCTCATACCACTAAAACATGAAAATTGAAGATAAGATAGTTTCAACCTAGAGATTCTCTGTGAGCCCAAAGATTGGGAAACCAAAGCCTGGGATATGATCACAGAGAAAGAAGGATTGACTTGAAGATAAAGGATGCAAAGGTGGATGTTCAAGATGATGATGTTAGAGAGATTTAGGGTTTGAGTAGATAAGTTGTATTTGATTGATTCTGCTCGAATGAGCTAAATTCTTACCAACAATGTTTGTAAAAACAATCTCTTAACCAACATAATGGTTTATTGAACCAAACCGAAAGAAACTTAAATCAAACCAAAATGGATAATAGAATTCCTTTAATAGAAAGAGATATATTCAAGTTCACAAACGGATCCACAACACAAATACTATAAAAACCCATTTGTGTAAATCTTCTCTTTAAACCCTAGTTGGTTATGAACATAAGGAAAAGGACCCCATTTTTCTCTACAAAACCTAAAGTTTGTAGAACAAGAAAAGAAAATAATCTTCCGTACACACTAATAGAAGGACGAGTAATATCATGTGGCTTCCTTCAGATCAAACACACATGTACAAGGAGAAACAATTTGATTTATAAAATCTAATATCAAATTCACACAATGATACAAAGAAATTGTATTGAAGAAGAAGATGGAATAGTAACACTTGACCTTGAATTTTAAGTTTCAAGAAACACCAAATGAGCTCTCAAATTGTGAAGAGTCTAGTTTAGAAACAGCTCTAGAACAACAATGAGTTGATTTTCATGTTACCAAGAAATCATTGGAACCTCAAAGTAAGGAAGAAGAAGGCATTAACAAACTCTCGATACTATTTTTCTTGATGATAATATTTTCCATTTCTCTATCTTTATATACTATAATGTGAATCTTTCGTTGCTCCTTCTCTCAGCTAATGACGTGTCCATGATGACATTGCATTACTGAGTGTATTTCATGTATCACACATAACATGTAAACGAAGCCAAATATAGATACGAGAAGCAGAGATGATTGGTAATAAACTCGTCACACAAGAATCTCAAGCACGACGGTCTCCATGTAAGGAATCGCCATTGCTACCAAACCCTAAGAAAAGCGAAAATAATTGGTGAGATTTTTGGGCTCTCGAGTCGTTGTGGTGAGAGATTTATGTAATATGGGTACATGTAAAAAGAATATGGACTGGAATTGAGGGCTCATATGAAGTAGCTTCTCTATTTTATCTTGTGACCCCATGATAAAGTACCTTTAAAGTGTATTTGGACTTTCAATTTTAGTTTTGGGGGCTTAAGAAAAACTTTATGTTTAATAAGAGGCTAAACGAGAAACCCTTATTCTCAAGACATCAACAATTTCGTTTAAATTACAAAGGTGCCATTAATTTTTAACAAGAGCTCACTTCTCTCCTACAACTTTATCTATAGTGTTTCCTTCCCTTATGCAGTCTTTGCTCATTCATTTATTGTTGTTTTCTATCATTAGTGATTATATCCTCTACATCTCAGTGATATTTTTTTTTGTAAATCTTTTTTCTATTAGTTCGCATAATAATTATGGTTTCTTTGAGATCTTTTGGTGTAAAAACATTAATAAACTCTTAACCTGAATCACTAGATCGAGGGAACTTCCACAAAATATAACTAGTTCACTTTTGATCAAAAAATATATATATACTAGTTCACTTTTGATCAAAAAAAATATATATATATATACTAGTTCACTTTTGATCAAAAAAATATATATATACTAGTTCAACTTTGATCAAAAAAAAATATATATACTACCTCACTTTTGATCAAAAAAAAATATATATACTAGTTCACTTTGATCAAAAAAATATATATATACTAGTTCATTTTTATTTTTGATCAAAAAAATATAAATATACTAGTTTACTTTTGATCAAAAAAATATATATATATACTACCTCACTTTTGATCATATATATACTAGTGTCACT
>CAJHQP010006665.1:0-36852 GCA_905132765.1 Moricandia arvensis | reverse complement strand
TAATTAAAAATTATTGCCCAATTATATATACTTAATCATATTAGTAATCTAGTACTTTATTTAAAAAATAAAAAAAAAATACTCATTGTAATAAATTATTTATGATCATTTTATAGAATTATAATATTTTTATTTGTCTATATTTTGAGAAAACATTCTATTGAATGACATATGTCAATAGCTAAAATGGTTTTTATAATATTATATCCTCTAAATATTATTTTGAGAAGTATTTGACACATGATCTCCACAGTCACCTCACTAAAAAAAATGACATGCTGTATAATTGATAATCACTTATGGAATAAATATGACATGACGATAAAATTTAATGTAAAATTTACATTTAGTAAATTTTTTAGAATATAGAAAAACTAATAAACTCATAATATAAATTTTTTAATCCTAACATTCATTATTTCCTTTTGATATCGACAATTTTTTTTTAAAAAAATTAGTTATTTTTAAAATTACTATAAATTTACTGATATGTGAACTTCTACAAACAAAAACTCCTTACCTTACTTGGCTTACCTTCTCCCATTCCTTCTAATCTCTAACCAAAACAAAACCTAATCTCTCACCTCATTAAAACAGATTTTAATATATGAGGATGTTATTTTATTGAATTTAGAATGCATACATTATTGAAAATGATTTTGCAATTGTATTATGTTTTCCATGATTTAGGTATTTTGTTATGTGTTATGCTGTAATTTTTTAAATAATTTATTAATTTCAATAATTGATTAATTCAAACTTGTATTAGATTTAATTATGATTTTGATTAGAACATCTGTGCAGTTTGTGAATTTTTTTTCTTTTTTTTTTGATGCGTTTTTATTATATGGCTTGAATTAAGTTTTGCTTTCGTTACAAATCCTATTATGTCATGTCACTCAACATTTGTACTGTAGCTTGCTATTACTTCCCGACTAGAAACAGTGGACTAACTACAGTCTATACCTCTTCTTCTTCTTCTTTCTGCAAGCGATTGTGAACACCATTAGGGTTGATCATGAACTAATTATTGGGAGTGGGAATCACTTTCGTTTGTTTGCAATGTCTGACATTCAAGTGGATGCATCTGCAATTTTTAAACTATGTGTAACAAGTCATAGTAAGGTCTCTTTTTTCACCATCCAAATGAGTTAGGAGGATGTACATAAAGTTTTTTTTGCTTAGATACTAAAAGTATAATGCATCTGAGCTCATCTAGATGACTTAAAATTTTAGGCTTAATTTTATCGTCAATACCGTAAAATATTTTACGTAAAAAACCGCAAAACGTTTTTTCGCCAAAAACCGCAGAAAACACGTTTCCTGCCAAACCACAAAAAAAATGTGTTTTTAATGCCCAAAATCGTAAAAATATGTATTTTTCTGCTGGAATCACAAAATTATATTTTTCAAAAAACCATAATTTAAAATAATTTATTTATGTAATTAATAAAAATAATTATAGTGAAATTAAATTAAAAATATTAAATCTAAAACAAAATATCAGTGAAATTTGTATACTAATTCATCTAGATAGATAAAAAACAAACATTAGTCTATTTAGATTGATCATCAAATATTTATTTAAAGTGACGAAACAAACAGCCCCAATAAATCTAGATGGAGAATCATTTAAATGATCAATCTAATGATAGATGGGAAGTGACGACACAAACAGCCCCCATATTTTACATATTTACTGTTGAGCGATAGGCTTTATCGGGATGCGGCAAAACTTTTGACGTATATAGGGTGAGAAGCATGGCAATGGTGCTGCGGTCGCTGCGCAGCAAAACATTAGAGTCTTCTGGATTAAACCTTAATATATGAGATGACAAGAAGATTATGTTTCGCTCTGTTTTAATGACCAGTTTAAGAAATATTTGGATAATCACAAAAATTTGAAAATATATTACCCTCTATAACAGTATTTAATTTTCAAATATAAGAAAGTTTATTATCCTTTTAAAAAAATAATTATAGCATAAAC
Source organism: Moricandia arvensis (assembly GCA_905132765.1). Lineage (NCBI taxonomy): Eukaryota > Viridiplantae > Streptophyta > Magnoliopsida > Brassicales > Brassicaceae > Moricandia > Moricandia arvensis. Next base: position 34,862 of record CAJHQP010006665.1, on the reverse strand, counting down.
TAACACTAAATAAATATAAAATTACCTAATCAATTTATTGGCATGGTTTTGATCAAAAACTTTCCCATGATTATAATTAAATTTGGTTGAATGTTGAGTCAATACGATTATTTAATCTTTTGAATGAAGATGTAACCTGATTTTTCTCCAACTGGTCAACTTGCCAAAAAAATATTAAAAAGATGTAGTGGTAATATTGTAATATTAAAATGTAATTCCTGATTAAAATGCCCAATTAAGTATTATTTAATAAAAAATCTTATATATTTTATTTTATTTATAAATATTTAATAATTTCTTTAAAATATGTCATATTAATTTGGATGCTTCCAAGATTGCTTAAGTGACTTGCCCTTTGGGCGCCTCGGAAGAATAAAAAGCTTACTCATCTGGGTCAAAAAGAGCTACTCATCTATATCGATTATATGTGAGAACATGAATTTGCTTACTTGCCTTTGTCAGGCTATTCTCCATAAAGTTTTTAAGATAAGTCATTAATTTAAATATAATATATATTATGTGGACTAAAATTTAATATTACTTATTTAAATATATATATATATATCAATCATGAAATTAATGTAGTAATAAATGGTAACCTATTCAACCGATATACTATATATATATATACTATACTTTTAAAAATATATATTTGATATAAGATTATCATGATATTTATATGAATTAATTAAAAAATAGATATTAACATTAATATACAATATTACGATATAGCATAGCTATGTTTATCTTATATTTTGTTTATGATTTAATGACTATATTATAGCTAATTTCTATTATCTTATTGGAATATAGTAAAAATAATTCTTAAAATATTAAATTTAATATTAAAGGTCAAACATCATTGAAAATTTATATTGCGTAAATATAATAAATGTATATTATATGTAAACTCATTTTATATCGATTTTATATTCATATATATCATATTTCTAACCTAATGAATTAATGTATTGTACATGATATGAATCATCAAAATAACAAATGAGATTTATGCTAATAATGAACTATCCATAAAATCAAAATGTTATCAAAATAAATATATCTAAAGACCATAATACAAAATTTATATAAACAATTTTTTAATTAAGTATATATATTAAAGCATGAAATTGAAAACTAGGGGTTAAAAACATTAATTGAAGACTATAAACATAATATAAATAAAATCTAACGAGAATACAAAGATAATATTGTAACTATTATTTAATAGTCCTGTGTCACTGTTAAAATTCTAAATATTCGAGAATATACAATTAGTTTCTTGGTTATGTGTTATTTATGTTGATGTTCTTTATTTGTTGTGAATGTATTATAATAAGCTTTTTCTCATACAATGATTTTTTTTCAGTCCACAAATAAAAAGTATCTATTAAAAATAGTTTGTAATTTCCAAACTAAATTTCCTTAGTGTTTATTATACTATAAAAATATTTTTATCCAACATCGTACATCCCATTAATAAAACTATGAAACAAAAAATATAATTAAATACATGATTACCTATATGACTATGAAGTCATATAATTATATATCAATATTATATTTAGTTAGTAATTTAAATTTTTTATAATCATTAAATATAGTATAAAAATAATAATCTATATATATATATAGATATTATATAATATATATATATATATATATATATATATATATATATATATATAATATATATATATATATATTAGTCCATACAAAGTGCTGCCATTAACTATATCTGTAGTATATTTGGAAGTATGGTATTCATATAGAAAATTTAGATTTCTTTATTTAAAGATTTAGTTTGTATTATATAGAAGTTTTGATAAGATTTCTTCTATATTAAAATTTGAGCTATTAATAAGGCTCAATTATTTATAAACTATTGATTCATATATTTATAAAAATCCTACTATGTATGTTCTAAAATTTAAAATTTGTTATTTGGTTCCATCTATTTATTCTCATGGATTTCAAACATTAGTAGCAAAAGTCTAAGTCAAGAAAATTTGAGCAACTATTAGAAACCATATTTTAGTTTAGATATTCCCTTTTATATACGACTAAAAATATACTGTAACAACACGAATAAAGCTTGCGGTCACAGCAGAAATATAGATCACACGCGTGTTTGTGTACTTTTAATATGATACTAGTTCTGGTATAATAATTGTATAGTTTATATGAATAGGTTTTTTTTGAACCATTGCCTATATACTTAGATTTTAAAGTAGATGATATGCGCATTCGAACATAACACTATTTTATTCTTAAAGGATCAAATTGAATAATATAGCAAATCTGCTTATTATATTATTAAAGTTTGAGGTTGCTATCTAATTATTATAGTAATACACGAAGATAACTATATAGCTTTTAGTAGAACAATATTATATTTTAAATTTAGTAAACTATATACCTAATCAATTTAAGGATTAGAGTTGACAATAGCTTACGTTTTGTAAATTAATTGTTATTTAAATTAACACTATATTATGTTTTGGTTATGTTTATAATTAATGCATTATTAATTAATGACAAATGCCCGCTTCTATTAATTATTTAATTACGTTTAATATGAGAAAAACAAACGGCCATTTGTTTTTTAACTCGCACGCTCAGATGTACATAGCGCAGCGTAGAAATACTAAGTTATGCAATTATATGGGTAATGACATTAATGAAGTGATTAGGATGACGTGAAAAGGAAGTTAAGAGATGTATTAAAAATACGGTTAGAACTATATAAGTTTGTTGTCTACTTATGTTTTAATAACGATGAGTTGTTTCTGTCTTTCAAACGGTATTACATCCAGATACATTAATCTCTAAACTGAATAGATGAAATTTAAAATAACAAATGAGTATATGTTCAATCGTTATCCATGTAATGGTGTAGCTAAAAGCATGTCTCTGTGGTTGAAGACTGTATAAAACCAAAATCATATGCACATATTAGCAACTCTAGTTAAGTAACTTATCACTGTATCTAGAGAATATGGATGTTGAAATTTAAAACAAGAAGAAACCATGTTTTGTTGTCGTTTTTTTTCAACATGTGATATTCTGACTTATGGAATGATTCAAATTAATGCGTCTAAAGGAAGGTTGTAGTTCACATGTGTTTCCTATATTCTGAAGTATCCAATATGGAGTCATAAGCAATGACCTCATATCTTCGTGACTACATGATAGAGTGATCTTTGACCCAAGTTCCTTAGCAACAACAGAACTTGCCTGCAACACTAGACCACGTAAGTGGTTTGACGTGGTTTTGTTGTGGTATGTAGACAAGTCTAGATTAAATCAGCATCTCAAACTCGAGTTCAGAGCACACTTAACGCAGGAAATCAAGTGAACTGCTATAGGATCACCTACTCGTCAGCGAACACTTATCTTCACTCGTATTCAGAATCAGTCTCCTCTCTCTCGACATCAAAAACTCGTTACTGCATTAGTATATTATCAAGCTATGTGTTCCGTTTAGAAGTTGGAGTTTCTTCTATCAGTACTAGGCGTTTACTAGCTGTACATAATATTTTTCTGATAAAAACATATAACTAAGATAACATAAATAGGTTCGTTTAAACAATAATCTATCCCAATGAATTATGCATGATCAATATGCTAGAGTGTACAAAAGTAAAAAAAGAAAAGAGCTACAAAAAAAAGAAAATAATGTGTGGAATAAAGATCAAAGAGTTCAAAAAAAATCATGAGCTAATCACTGAAGAGAGACTTTAAGATGATGCCAGAATTTTGTTCAAAAATCAAGGATCTAATTAGTTTTTTCAAATAAAAATATTTCATACGTGTATAGAAAATAACATATTATTTTTAAGGTATAAGTCGGAGCGAAGTTTTTTCATAGATATATTACTGTTTTACGCATGCGTAATCACCGTAAAAAGGATTCTCGTACCAATATTGTTACTAAATGTCGTTAGTTCAATGGAAAAACAACCTAAAGAAACTAGAGATCACCAAATCAAATGATGTGGAATAAGATTATTCTCTGGACCTTTTAGGTATTAAAAGAAATACTAAATGACTCATAGTGTAGAAACGTTGATCATCTAGACGTGTCATCCTCTGAATAAATACTTTTCTATAAGATGAATCCTACAGATCATAGATCAGAAATCTAAACAAAAATGTTTTCCAGAAAGAAAGTCATGTGCTGCTAATTTGGAATGCTAGAAAGGAAGGCAACGTCTAGAATATGCAACTATAATCTACTTTTTGCGTTCATAGATTAGGAGAACAAATAGCACTCATTTAATAATATAAGAGGACTGAACATGTGAAGTCCCTTTTGTCAACTGTCCATTTTTTGTAGATCAAGTTTCTAGATCGACTGAACAGTGTGAGTCTTAAATGACTTCGTATCCAAAACTTTGAACGTCTGCACCGATATAGAACTATTAGCAATAAATTTTTGTTTTAGAGAAGCCAAGGAAGTTATTATATGTTTAATATTTATTATTTTTATGCCAAAATATCACTCCTACCAACATCTCTAGTGCTCCAAAGAACCAGTTGAGCATACCAGATTTAATATGCATTAAAGAGGCGAGAGAAACTACTGTGTCTGACCTTTTTCTGTTCTATTTTCAACAGCTTGTTTTGGCATGTGCATCATATTGAAGTTAAAAGATCCCTACACACACATACACACACAATCCCAACTTACAATGTTTTAAATCAAAAAGGATACAATAGTTGTAACAGTGAATTCTGAAGAAACCAGCTGTAAACATGAACTGAGGCAATTGCAAAAGTTAACCCACTGTCACAAGAGACAATTAACATAAAACTAAAAACACGGACCATACGAATATCGATGTCTATCCACTCGAATCCACCACTTGTACCATTTCCAAACAAGACAGGTTTTTTGTATGGGAAACGCTGCAGCATTACTGCTGTTTACTTCTTAAATTGTAATCACTTCTCAAAATAAGTTTACACTAAAAAGTGTTTGGTATACAACTGTTATATTGCGTCCTTTACTATTTATTCTGTCACTGTCGACTCTGAGAAAGAAAACTATAAGCAATTTTGGATTTATCAAAGACTACGTCAAAGAATCGTTAGTACTTCGTTAGGTCGGCTGATGCAAATCAAACCAAGATCGCATAACTTAAACCAAGCACGTCATGTTAGAAAAATGACAATATAACTTTTAATGTTATTATGGAAGTGGATAATATCATGGAAATATTACATTCATGGGGTTATGAAGTTGGAAGTACTTTGGAAATATTCATGATAGCGTTGATGGAAAGTGACGAATACCCTAATCCAATTAGGTTGATATAATAACTCCTATTATAGAGACAGTTATGTGATCTCTTTCATTTTATGAAAGTAAGCGAATTGTAAGCTGCAGAGCGAAGAGGCTTAATTTTCGTTCTTACTAAGAGAGAAACTACTTCATTCATATTTGAACTTCTTTAATACAATTAAAGAAGGAAATTATTCCACCCTATTTGGAAAGTTAAGCATAGCATAAGCACATAGATAACTAAAAATATAGGCTCTCAACGAAGATGGACATTGAATCGAGACGCATAGCCTGAATGCGTCAGGAGCCTTTCACGAAAAAGTCGCGAAAGTGAAGATAGCACCATAGTGCTGACATCGAGACCCAGACTCATCTACGAAAAATACTGAGGTAATCTCGATTGCCATCTTCAAGTTCTCGTGGAGAACCGTTTATGCAAGTGAAAACCGATGAAGGAACTGAAAACATAAGCTTGGTGATTGAAAACCGAGAAACACCCTCTTTCCAGAGGGAAGAGCGGTATGGTGGAAACAATTCTTCTCCATAAGCGGTGAAGTTGATTAAAAAGAATTAAAACTTAGTCTGTGATCCCACCCAAACCACCAGCATGACATAAATCGTTGATCAAATTTTCTTCTACAGATTAATTTTTTGAGGCGGTAACAGGTCAACACTTACAAATGGCCCAGCCAAAGATAAGAAAGTATCACCTAGCTAAACGCTGTCAGAATGGCCGGAATGCAAAGGATCTGAGCCGTTCGTTGGAATCAAAGGAGAGGTCACCAGTAGAGATTTTTGGAGAGGATGTGAACCATCGTCGAGGAGAAACGACGGAAGTGAGAAGAATATCACTTTACAAAATGGAGGAAGTGGAAGATACCGAGGAAATCTTGATCTTACACGTGATTCTTCTAGATCTGTGTGCCAGTTGAAGAATAAAAGCATCCCGCGTGGTTGTCGGATTCAAGTCTCCTCGGAGATGAGAGGTTGAGCCGTCGGTCAAAGTCGATGCTAGGCTTGGCATTTTACCCAAACCCAAAAATCCGAACCAGAACCAACCCGAACAAATCCGACCAAAACCAAACCAAAGATTTAAAAGTACCTAGTTGAGTCCAAAATTCTTATATTCGAAAGAACCGAAACCAAAAAGAACCGACCCGAATAGGCATGGACCCGAAAAGGAACCACCCCAAATAGTCCTGACCCGATAAGAACCGGTCATACCTGACTTAAAAAATGCATATCCAAAACTATAATTTTGTGTTCTATTTTGGGTTTTTAATGTTTTAAACCCCCAACTATTTTTAAATCGGATAGAAAACCTTCAACTAAATTTTATGTTTTTAAACCCTCAACTATTAAACCGTTAATGCCATTAATCCTCCGTTAACAAAACTGTTTTATCTGAATGGAGACCCGTTAAATTGAAACGCGGCGTTTTACTAAATGCTTAAAATCAACAAATATCTTAGTGATTTAAACCCTCAACTATTTTTAAATCAGATGGAAAACTCCCAACTAAATTTCATGTTTTTAAACTCTCAACTATTGAATCTTTAATACCTTTAACCCTTCGTAAATAAAATCATTTTTTCTGAATGAAAACCCGTTAAACTGGAACGCAACATTTCATTTAATCACGAAAACAACACAAGATGTTTAAACCCCTTTTATCACAAGACAAGAACAATCACAATTATCCCCAAATAAAAAAAATGATTCTTCTTTCCTTTCAAGAACCATAGAAAATTAAATAAGTTAAAAATCTCTGTTGTTTCTTTCATGTGCATTTATTAACCAAAGGGAAAATTTGGAATGTTAAGTAACTTAGGTTATCAAATCTCTTCTCACTCAAAATTTTACCTAAAATTTATCAAAAAGATGAGCATGAGAGAAAATAATTAGGATTAGAAACAATAGAGTTTTTTACTTATCTCACATTCGATGGTTTTGAAAAGGATAAAATACCATTTTTTATTTGGGGATGAATGGTGAATGTCTCTTGCCCATTGATAAAGAGTGTTTAAGAATCTCATGTCGTTTCTGTAATAAAATGAAACAATGCATTCTCCGTTTAAAAAAATATTTTTTTACGTAAAGTCAAAGGCATTAAAAGATTAATAGTTGAGGGTTTAAAAACATAAATTTTAATTTGGGTTTTCCATCCGATTTAACAATAATTGAGGGTTTAAATCACTAAGATATTCGTAAGTATTGCATGTCGTTTTCAAGTTAACGGGTCTCCGTTCAGATAAAACGATTTTGTAAACGGAGGATTAACGGCATTAACGGTTTAATAGTTGAAGGTCTAAAAATATTAAATTCTAGTTGAAGGTTTTCCATCCGATTTAAAAATAGTTGGAGGTTTAAATCACTATAAACCCTTCTATTTTCTATATTTTAGTTTATGATTTAATTTAAATGTCTTTATGTTAACAATCGTTTTAATTATTTTTATAATATTACAAGTAACCCCAATAGTCTTGACCCGATAAGAACCGGTTCATACCCGACTTAAAAAATGCATATCTAAAACTATGATTTTTTTGTGCTCTATTTTCTATATTTTAGTTTATGATTTAATTGAAAGTTCTAAATGTTAACAATCTTTCTTATTATTTTTATAATATTACAAGTAATATGAAGCTTTAAAAGTAAAATTTAGAGCTTAAAATGTTTTATTTTAATTATCAACAGTTTACTTTTAGTTATTTTGTAAAAGTTTTGATAAATATGACATATTTGAGATAAATTTGATGGAATTTGATTATTTGGTGTCTTTTTCGGATCCTAAATACTTGAACCCGACACAGACCCAAAAATTACGAATATTTTACAGGTATTTTAATTATAGACCCGAACTGACCGGGACCCTAGAAAAACTAACCTAAACCCGAAACAAAAATTTGAAGTACCTATCTGAGTCCAAATGTCTAGGACGAGAAAGTCCCAAAACCGAAAGGAACCGGCCCAAACTCGATCTGAAGATCGAATGCCCAAACCTAGTCGATGCTCCGAAAACAATTGGAAGGGTTGGAAAGAGTGCACAACTTTACTTGTCTGATGGTGAACATAGGGAGGTACAACAACATAAGAACCTAAAGACCGGAGATTAGTGAAGGCCAGATAAACCTCTCGACTCACCGTTGGGGGGAGGATTAGTTGGAAAGAAAGGGCCACCTAGAGAAGCACAACAATGAGTCCTCGTCTCCACTGTAACATTTGTCGAGATCTCCTTCCTCCAACCATCCAACGAACACGAACATGTAGTTAACACATAGAGCAGTGATCCAGGACCATGAGGTTGAGGGAGAAGAGTATCGTCATCGAGAGGGCCCATCACCTTCTAGAACCACCGTTGCTAGTGACGTGGGGAAAGAGTTTTCTTTGGCCTCGAGCACCGTGTTTGAGAGAGAACTAGGGTTTTTTGTCCATATTAATTTTTGTTCTTAAATTTATAATGAATTTCCTCTTACTAAGCCATAGAGATTTAACCATTCTAGGTGAACTCTGGGTAACAAATTGCTTGTGTCTATCTTCTATATTTTCTGCATTCTTCTTCTAATCTCCATAACTATACAAACTTATACTTTCCAATTTACATCGAGGAGTTCTCTAGAGAGAGTGTCAGCAGCTTTGTATGTTAATTCTGGTTCTAGGTCAAACTGTTCAGCCATCGTGTTTCAACAAAGTGGTATCCGAGCCTGAGGTGGTGCATGGTTCAATGGAGAATTCAATAATTGAGGTGGAGAAGTTTGAAGGGAAGGGAGACTTCTCATTTTGGAAGAAGAGGATGCTAGTGCATCTGTCAGTCCTTGGTTTAAAGGATGTATTAGAAGAATCTTCGTCAACTTCTTCTTAAATAATTAGAAAGGTTGAAGACGGGGATGCATACATGGATAGGTTGGTGAAAGAGGAATCTGAAAGGAATGAGAGATCAGAGAAGGCGATGATTCTTATAATTCTCAATGTAGGAGATCATGTGTTAAGGAAGATCGGGTTGTGTACTTCAGCTGTATCTACATGGTCCACACTTGAGAGGTTATATTTTCAAAGACTCTAAAGAATATGATTCACTTGCAGCATAAGTTTTATACATTCAAGATGGTTGATAATATCAATGACTTCTTGAAGATTGTATTTTACCTATCAAACGTGAATGTTACTATGTCCGAGGAGGTGCAAGAAATTCTTCTCTTGAATTAGTTACCTTCACGGTTCAACTCTCTCAAGGAAATGCTTAAGTAAAACAAAGATAATTTTTCGTTGGAAGAGGTGAAAAGTGCAGCAAGGTATAAAGATCAAAATATTAAGACTTCTAGGGCTTCAGAGGATGATCATGAATGATAGTATGCTAGAGGGAGGGCTAAGAAGAAAGATCATGCGAGGAATAATAAGAAAAATTCTAGATCGAGCTCATAGTTTAGGATAACTTGTTGGTTCTGAAAGAAGCATGGACACACCAAGAGGAAGTGTTGTGCATACAAAAAGAAGTATGGCAGAGAAGAGATGCTGAAGCAGCCGTTGTGATAGATCCTGATCCATAGGTTGATGCAATGTAGATATCAAATAAGTGGCATCATGATAAGTAGGTGATGATTATAAATTCCCTTGTCAAGAGTTGGCTCCAGGACATGTACTTCTTAGAAATTACTCACAAATTTCAAGTATATTCCACAATTAAGAAGGAATTTGATATCTAATCGAACCTTGGACGTATTAAGTTTGAGCATAGTGGTGGAAATGGGAATACTAGGTTTTATGAGCATGGGAAACTAGCTCTTCAGAAAACCTTACCTTGTCATTGTACATGTTAGATGGTGAAACTGTGCCAAGTGAAATAAAAATAGTGTCAGAAAGAAACTATCTAAGGATGAAACAACCTTGTGGCATAGACGTCTTGGACACATGAGTAAGAAGAATCTACAGATTCTAACCCGAAAGAGAGTGATTGATAAGAGGAAGATTGGAGTTTTGGATTTCTGTGAGAGTTGTGTGATGAGAAATCATAAGAGATTAATCTTTCACGTCGGCAAACATGATACATGCTAAGCTCTCATGTATGTACATGCTGATTTAGAGGAATCTCTAAATGTAATTTCAAATTTTCCAGAAAAAAGATACTTGAATATTATCGATGATTAATTAAGGAAAGGTTTGAGTATATTTCTTAGCTTCTAAAGGAGAAGTCTTAGCAACTTATGTGAATGGAAGAATTTAGTGAAGAATCAAGTCAATAGGAATGTGAATTGTCTCAAAACAAACAATGGGCTTGAGTTATGTAACTTAGAGTTTGACAACTTATGCGATCAACATGGAATAAAAAAGATTGGAAATGCGCATTGATATATCATATTTTTTTTATATATTTTGACCATGGTATTGATATATATTTAGAGTCTTTATTATATGCCTCGAGTCTGTTTGAGTCTTTACATGTCCAGTACAATTTGAAGTATTTTAGGGATTATGGAGCTATTTGGAACTTTGAGAGTTGTGATGCTGAAGTTTGAATCCGAAGTTGATAATTGGATATGGTGCCATCGACACCACCCTTGGTGTAGGTCGACACCCGAGAAGATCAAACAAACCGACGTGATTTAATGATGTTTCAATTAATTACACAAGTTCCCAAAACTTTTAATATTTGCACAAGAGTTCCTAACCGATTTTTTACATGTATAACTATTCTTAAGCCATTATAGTCTACAATACTTCAGCTTTATTTTAAATTTGGAAAGTTAAACAAGAACTTCTTCAGAGTCTTCTTTAAACTTATGTTTTGTATTATTTATGCAGTTAATCAGACCATGACGTGTGTTATTGCTTTCATGTACGTTTTAGAGTATTTTCAGGTTCATGTACCTTCTGGAGAAACTTTGGTGATTCTGGAGCTTTTGGAGATGCAGAACTGAGTAGACACGTCAGATGTTTAGCTATTTATGGAGACCTCCTACGGTGCGATTCAGCTCATATCTTGACACAAGATATAGCTTTGAGTTAGCTTTCCACTTCCATCGGTTTGAGGTCAACCAGAATCCTACAGTCAAAGTTATGCTTGCTTTACTGGACAGTGGTCTGTCTACCTTGCGAAAGGAAGCTATCGAGGGGATGAATGAGTGTCGATCGACGAAACAGATTTACCATCAATCGAAGGTGATCCCAGAAGACAGGCATGACTTTTTCAATGGCTGATTTAAGCCCAGATATCATGGAAAATTACCATAATACCCCTGCACGAGTTTAGACCTAAATTATATAGTTTTCTAAGTCATTGTTGACGGCTAAGCTTTATTTTATTCATTGTCTTAAGTTTTAGAGAGAAGATCAATTCTCATTCAAGAGACTGATTGGAACTCTTTTGGTTTCATATTTATTTCTATATCTATTACTTATTCAGGCTATGATCTGTGTCATTGCTTCATGTCTGAGTAATCATCTTGTTAGGTTTAGGGATTTTATTTTCTTAATGTCAAATTGATAGTCATAGGATTGCTAGGTTATCTATAGATCTCTAAACCAGGGTGGCTTGTAATACTAGGATCTAGAGTAGTGGAATAACACGAGAGTGTGACTGATTGCTTGAACCTAGAATCATAGGACAATTGAGAGGCACGAGAGTGAAATTAATTAACGGAACCCGAGCCTTGTGTGGATTAGATATCTAGACGCATACGAGAGTTGTTCTAGGATCTAGTTGAACATCATCGATATTTGTGTTAATGCTTGTCTGAGGTAGCATCGATTGATACCTCAAGCATTGGTATCGATCGACTCTCTATCCTTGTTTGCATGTGAGAGCTGGAACATAGAACTTAGGCATCTGATTAGTAATATCATGCGAGAGCTGGATTACTTGCTTATTGAATTCGACTTTTAGAATTTGATCTATGAAACCCTTAGCATCCTTGATTTGTGTTTTGAATCTATTTATTGTTAAACCCCTAGACCTAGCTATTTCATCTTATTGTTATCAAACCAATCACCTGCTTACTTATCTAATGTTACTTCTTTAATAAAATATTTGCTTAGCTTAATCTAAACATCTATAGTCTATTGTGTGTCCACGCTCCTGTGGATTCGATCCCTAAGTACTACAATTGAAACTCTTATTTGAGAGAGTAAAAGTAGTTTATAGGGTTAATTTGAGAGTGCATAATAAAAGCAACATCAAATTTGGCACCATTGCCGGGGAGTGAGGATCGCAATTAGACTTGATTAATAGGTTTAGTCTAGGTTTTATTTTCTGTTTTAGCTACTTACGAAATTTTTTTCTAGACTTTTCAGATGAATGCAGAGCAATACCAGGAGCAACAAGGAAAAAGACTTATTTTTCTCAGACCCAACAGCTATTGAACACACCATCCTCAGAGAGAAACTTCTAGCATCGATCGACAACAACACTTCTCTGTCGATCGACACCACTCTTGGACGAACATCGATCGTACTCCTACTCTACCATCGATCGATAGTAACTTGAGAGTAGAGATGGCTGCGGCACTTATTCTGACTAGGGACGGGAATGGAGACCTGCATGACCTTGAGGGTCATCTGTATAATGCCAACAGATAAGAAATTAGATGCACAGGGGGATGTAATCCCTAAGCATCGATCGATAGCAGAATTGATCAGGCCTAATCAACTCTGTTAGCAGGTCTGCGATTCAACCTCGAGAAATTCAGGGGATTGACGTCCATATAAGACCTGCATACTTTAATCATGTGCGCAAGCACCCCTTTCATGGCCTTCCCCATGAAGATCCCACAGACCACCTTGAAACACTAGAGGATTTTTGTTTAGAATCCAGGAGCATGAAGGAACTACAAACTATCTCCTCTGCAAGTTATTTAAGTATTCTCTCTATGGAATGCAGTTGTTTGGCTGAAACTTCTACCACCAGGATCTCTCACTACCTGGAACGATGTCGCGACTGAGTTTCTGACTATTTTTTTTGATGATGCAAAGACCAAAGAGCTAAGGGATAATATTTTGACATTCTCTCAGGTACCTACTGAAGGGTTCAAAGTTTTTGGGACAGATTTAGGGGGTAACCAAAAAGACTTTCCACATCATAGTTTCACGTAGTTTCAAATGCTAGATTTCTTCTAGATCAGGCAAGCGAAGGGAACTTTCACACCATGATCCTAGAGGAAGCTAAGAGACTGATTCAGAACTTTGTGTCTAGCGACAATATCAGGAATATGGATACTCAGAGGATGCAGTCAGTTGTTATGAATAATGACAAGATCATTGAGGTCGAGGCCAAACTGATTTGACATGAAGTCTTGTTGGTGGAACAGGCTGCAAAAGAGGATGAGAATCATATATATCATAGGATGGAATCTATTATGGAACGAGTCATAGAATTTCAGCAGATGACAAGTGCATACTTAAATCTGAGGTTGGATTTTATCCACAAAGAGCTGAATGGAAATTTAAAGCCTTGGACGCCCATGTCATGATGCTAGACACCCAGGTTTTTCAGACAGCGGAACCTGTGAAAAAGTAAGAATCCTCTGGTTGAAGAGAAATCTAAGGAGAGCAAGAGGCATCAGGTTGATGGCATCTTAGATAATAACTTTGGGGAAGTAATCGAGCATGAGAAGCTGGAAGAAGGTGCTTTTCTATTCGAAATTTCTATGTCTTTTGGAAGGTCGCATTAGTGTAGATCGACACCATCAGCTGAGCATCGATCGACACCCATTGAAGAGTGCGTAGAACATTAAGAATCAGAGCCACTCAGACTTCGCCACACGACACCTGCATCCTTCCAGCATGTACTGTGTTAAAACACACACCGTCGATCGACACCAACAGGACAAAATCGGTCGACATCAACGGGCGACCAACGATCGACAACAGCAGCCGAGCATCGATCGACACACGCCCATGTCAAACCCTAATGCACATCGCTCATCAGAAAGGCCAACAGTGAACACCAATCAGTAGGATGTTGATGCACCAGAACAAGGGGCAATTGATCCCAGCTAAATCCTCTTTCGTTGACAGTATCATTCAACGGTACCACACCATATATCGATCGACACCAGATGGAAGAACATGAATCTTTCATGGATAAACAGGCAGCAAAGAAAGAAGTCCAAAGAAGAGAGTGAAATCTAGAGAACCTTATGTTCCCAAACACCTCAGGAGAGAAGCTAAACAAGGCTGAACTTGATGGATTTCAAAAGAGAGTGAAGAGGGTCCCTAAGGATATGTCTTTGAGGATGCATATCACCAGTACAGACTTGGTAATTTCTTCAGAGAGAGCAAGGAGATAGATAAGGACATTCAACTGCTGTTTAATATGGTTAGCCGTTAATCCAAGAAGAAACTGAAGAAGGAAAAAGATCCTGGGAAGTTTCTGATTCCTTATTGTATACATGGCACTAATTTTCCGTACGCCCTCTGTGATATTGGATCTGCACTCAACATCATGGCCAAAGACACTGTCGAACTGTTAAGATTAAAGGTAGAACCTTTTCAAGATAGTTTCACCTTCGTGGATATCACTCATGATCAAGAATGTTAAAGTAAAGATATGGGAATGCACTGTCCCTGTAGACTTTCATGTTTTGGGAATCAAATCAGGTCGAGAATCTTCTCTTGTTTTTAGAAGAGACTTTATGGCTACAACCATTAAAGTTTGATTCATATGATTCTATAAAGAGAAAAAGGTCAAAAGAAGTGAACATGATCTGGTGGCAAAAACCATTACAGCTTGATTCATGGAAGCATGTCCAAATATCTTAATCAATTAAAAATAAAATGATACCATCAAAAGAAGGGAGACATTGATTGAGAGAAGTGAGAAGAGAGAGAGGAAAGGGATCATAGTAATTTTCTACATGTGTACTCAGATACTTGTTGGGGTAAGAGTCTATGTATCCTTTGATCAATACTCCCAAGGTAAAGCATACACAGTTATTTTCTGCAAAGAATGAAATTAGTAGAGGAGTGAGTCAGACTAGTATTTGCTGAGTTGTTGGTAGAATGGGATTTGGTTGCTATACTAGGATAGGGTATATAAGTTTTCTCTGTGATTGACTTGATAGGAGTGGTTGCACCAAAGTAGGGTGATAATTATACCTAGACATTATGTGAGTCTCCGCTTTTCAAAACTTCTTTCACAAGCTTTGTTTGCTTGAGGACAAGCTAAAGGTTAGGCTGGGGAAGTGATAGGACATGATATTTACCACTATTATGCCATGATATCAGACCTATTTAGAGTATATTATATGTGTTTGGAGTATTTTTATATTATTTTCAGGCTCATGTATGTTCTGGAGAACTTTGGTGATTCTGTAGCTTTTAGAGATGCAGAACTGCGGCAGACGCGTCATATTTTTAGTTATTGATGGAGACCTTCCTAAGGTGATATTGATATCATATTTTGACACAATATATAAATTTGAGTTAGCTTTCCAATGCCACTGGTTTTAGGTCAACTATGATCCTACAGCCACAATTATGGCTTGTTTTACTGGACAGTGTTATGTCTGCCTTGCGAGAGGAAGCTGTTGATAGGATGAATGAGTGTCGATCAATGGCACAGCCTTAACATCGATCGACGGTGATCCAGAAGACATGCCGACTTTTTATGGCCGACTTAAGCCCAAATGTCATGGCAAGTTACTAGAATACCCATGCACGAGGTTAACCTAATTTATATAGTTTTCTAAGTCATTGTTGACGGCTAAGCTTTATTTTATTCACTGTCTTAATTTTTAGAGAGAATATCAATTGTAATTCAAGATATTTATTGGAAATTTTTTGTTTCATATTGATTTCTATATCTATTATTTATTCATAGTATGATTTGTGTCATTGCTTTAATGTCTGAGTAATTATCTTGTTAGGTTTAGGGATTTCATGTTCTTAATGTCAAACTGATAGTCATAGGACTGCTAGGTTATATATAGATCTCTACACCAGGGTGACTTGTAATACTAGGATCTAGATTAGTGGAATAGCACGAGAGTGAAATTAATTAACGAAACCCGAGCCATGTGTCGATTAGATATATAGTCGCATACGAGAGTTCGTCTAGGATCTAGTTCAAAATCATAGATATGTGTGTTAATGCTTGTCTGAGGTAGCATCGATACCCAAGCATTGGTATCGACTGACACTTTGTCCTTGTTTGCATGCGAGAGATGGAACATAGAACTTATGCATCTGATTAGTAATTGCATGCGAGAGTTGGATTACTTGCTTATTGAATTCGAGTTCTATAATTTGATCTATAAACCCTTAGCATCCTTGTAAAACCCAAACCCGGCCGACTAGGCCGCGGTCGAAGCCTCACGTCGCTCGGTCCGTACACAGACCGAACCTCTAGATTTTTGCCCTTATTTATAATTTCGCCTAACAGCGAGGGCTATCTTTAGACCTTAGCTTACGACTACCTTAGTCGATTCCTAGCTTAGATCCTTTCAAATTATGCACAGCGGAATATTTTCTAGATACCATTGGTCTATGACCAATCTAATACTTGTCCGGTTTAATCGCCTCAGCCTTGGTTAGCTATATCAACTACCAACTAGCTCAAAGGTCGATCCTAAACCCAAACCAAGTCATACTGATCTGAGGTTCCATTCCCCTCGATCATTCTACTAGCATCCTAACCAGATACTAATATAACCCGTATGTGATAAATCATACCTTTGCCACAACCACGGAGCTTAGTAGCTCATCGGACCTCCATTGACCCGAACTACACTTACTTGTCTAATGAACCATTAGACTCATTGAGTGTCTTCTTAGTTCTTATCTTATTCCTACATAAGACAAATCCCTTTGGGTACTTAGTCATTCAACCAACCATCCCCACAGACTAAGGTAACCCTCGAGAAGTCTTCAATCAGTTAAGGATATGCATTTGGCCCTTATCGGCTCATACAACATCCAGCCTCGTTTCACCGTATAGGCAATAGTACCAAGTCCCTTTCCTGGACTGAGAATGCCCATCATATCCTAAGTCAATCATCCAACCATCCTCACATGACTTAGAACTGATGAGTCTTCATCTTGCCTGATCGGCATTGGTCTATATCCGAGACAACCGATCTAACGTGTTCATAGCAAACGATGTATTCATTAATCAGGTTAGATCCGACACCTTGATCCATCCCTTATGGATCAGGTCGTCCCTTCTCAACCATGATCAGATCATATACAACTTTACTTGAACAATCACACCTACTCGGTCACGATCCATTCGTACCTCCTCGGTCCCGAATCATTCGTACCCTTTCAGACCCGAATCCATTCGTACCCTTTCGGTCCCGACCCGTTCGTACCCTTTTCGGTCCGACCCGTTCGCACCTTTCGGTCCCGACCGCGTTCGCACCCTTTCGGTCCCGACCCGTTCGCACCCTTTCGTCCGACCCGTTCGCATCCCTTTCGGATCCGACACGTTCGTACCTCTTGGATCACGACACGTTCATACCTTTTGGATCTCGACACGTTCTTACCTTTTGGATCACGCCACGTTCGTACCTTTTGGACTCACGACACGTTCGTACCTTTTGGATCACGACACGTTCGTAGGTCCTGACTTAACAAGTCATGGACTGAACATATGGACGGACAGAACCTGCATCCAATGGCACCGTTTGGAACATGCACCCTTTGGTCGATGGCACCTTTTGGTCGATGGCACCTTTTGGTCCTCGTACCCTTTGATACTCGCAACCCTTGGCACCTCATGCCTTTTCGTTACTTGTACCCTTTGGTAACTCACAACCCTTGGTGACTCATGACTCTTGGCACTCGTACCCTTTGGGTCATTCCCAACCGTTCAGCCTAACCGCCCATGCTATGGCATGATCCGGACTGTCCACATAACCGACCCATTGGGACTTGATCCAATCCACTTGGACCGACTAAAGGCCATAACCCAATAGCCCATACAAGCCCAATGAACCCACGGAATTCCCTTTCCAGAACAAAGGCAAACCGGTTCATGGTTATGACCCAATCGGACCATCCGTCCGATCGGCCATGAACCATGGTTTGTGGTTGGTTCCACTCGAACATGACCTTGGCTCTTACCAAGACATTCCGTGACCAAACCACACATTCATCACGCAAATACAGATAGGAGAAGAAGAACCAGTATTGAAAAGAAGAAGGAAGAGATCCGGATGCAGTTGGACCAAAACCCAACCCATAACCACGATCTTACCGATCAATGATCCATGGCGATGGTTCGCCAATAACATCCATTACCTGGAACGTCCATGATGTTAATAACCACGCCTTTATCAAGTCTTATCATTCACTTCCAGGAATGATAAGATCCATTCATGGATCGTGCATCACATCCCATGAACTTCCACGAAACAGTCTCTCCACGAACTTCCCCCTTTAAGGCTATATCATCCTTTGGAAGTGAAGTCCGGCCCTCTCTCTTCTTCCCTGGTGATTTGCGTGTGTTACCAGACTCAGGAGAAAGGTTTGAGAGTTGATAACAATGATCAAAACCAATCAGAAGGTCGTTCTCAACTTCCCTCATGATCTCTCTCAAAACAGTCTCCATATCGCCTACACAAGCATATCGATATTGGATTATTGAATCCGACTCTCTCTCCTTTTCTCTCTGTATTTTCTTCTGTCTGTGATGTCTATTTTCGTGCCCAGGGTCCCCCTATTTATAGAGGACGAGGGGGTAAGTCTTGCCCCACGAACAGGCACGACTTGTAGGTGAAAGGGCATGACTTGGTCGATAGGTTGCACCCCTTGACCACAAGCATCCCTTCGCCCATAACTGACCCTTCTTGGGTCGATACCAGGCCCAAACAGAGACCCAGACCCACCAGGCTTATCCCATGGCCTTACCCAAGGGTCCACCAGGCCCTAACCACCATGGCCGGACCACCTCGGCCCACCACCGGCCCGGACCCGGACCAACTGCCCAATACCCGAACACTCCGTCCAGCTGAGTTGAGCTGATCCCCAGCTGGTCCAGCTGAGTGAGCTGGTAGCTCAGCTGAATGAGCTGACCTAAGTAGTGTTGAGCTAGGCTGAGCTTGGTCGAGCTAGGTTTAGCTGGTCGAGCTGGCCGTACACTTCGTCCAGCTGCCAAAACACTCGTCTAGCTCTTTTGACTCGTTTCTTTCCCTCTCATTTGGTTAAGTCCTCATAAACTTAACCCATCCTGACCATGGGACGTTTGTAACTTGATCTAAATGATCCTTAGCTCATTTCCTCGAACCATGGTCAGTCACATGATCCTTATTCAGGATTGGGGATGCTACAAGTCTCCCCCACTTACGATGGATTCGTCCTCGAATCCGAATCAATTGTTTCTTCAGAAACAAACTTGATCTTGCCGGTTGTCTCTTTGACAATTTCCGGTCTAATCATTCTACGCTCCCCCACTTGGGTCCAGCATAGGGGTGTCCTACATGGACGCCCATATAGAGCTTCGTATGCCGACATGCCAATACTCTTACGGAAGCTGTTGCTGTACGCAATTCTACCAAAGGTAGATGTCTCTCCCAGGAATCACCCTAGTCCAAGACACGTGCTCGCAACATATCTTCCAACGTTCGAATTGTACGTTCCAATTGTCCATCCGTCTGTGGGTGATAGGCGATACTCATGTTTACTCTTGTTCCCAGCGCTTTCTGAAAAGCATTCCAGAAATGAGATGTAAAACGTGAGTCCCTATCTGATACAATACTAGCCGGCACACCATGTAGTCGGAGAAAACTCATCGATGTACTTGGGTACAATCCGATCAAAGCTCTCCGATTACTTGATGGCCAGAAAGTGTGCCGATTTGTTCAGGTGATCCACCATGAACCAAATCGCATCTTTCTTATTCCTTGGCGTTGGGAACCCAGTCACAAAACCCTTTGTGATATGGTCCCACTCCCATTCCGGAATAGACAAGTTATGTAACAACCCACTCAGAACCTAATGCTTAGCCTTGATGAGTTGACAAGTGAAATACTTATCCAACCATTCGGCCACATCAGCCTTCATACGGATCCAATGATAGTACTTCATGAGGTTCTCGTACATCTTGGGTGTACCGAGATTTTAGACTTATGAGATTCTCTCATAATCTCCTCCTTTAGTACTCTACCATCAGGAACGCTAATCCTTCCACAGACTAGGATTGTACCATCCTTCGCGGTTTGGTACTCAATCCCATGTTTAGAGAAACCTTCCTCAGGTTCTCATCTTGTCCTTGATCATGTACTCTGACTCGTTCATTCTGAACGTAATCACAAGTCCCATGATCCGAGCAATTCATGGCTAAGTCGTAACACATACTCAACACATCGTCTATCCTAGGCAACATGTACTTGTTCTTCACAGTAACCATGTTCAACCCTTGATAGTCGATACACAGACACATGCTACCATCCTTCTTTTTCACAAGAGGACTGGTGCATCCCAAGGGAACTACTCGGACGTATGAACCCCTTGTCAAGCAATTCTTGCAATTGCTTATTTAGCTCGGCCATCTTGGCCGGAGCCATTCGATACGGACTCTTGGACAGTGGAGCTGCCCATGGTTCCAGTTCGATCATGAATGAATCCGACCTATCAGGGGGGACACCCTGTAGCGAACGGAACACATTCGGGAACTCAGACACCAACGAGTCCTCAGACTTGACTTCTGTCCCTCACTGGACATTGTCATAATTTGATCCTCGCCTCATGGGCTCGATCAAATTGAAATCCCAACCCTAGGTCAATCTCCGACTTGGTTGTACTGCGACCCTGGTCCCTTCTTGGACGTGGTCGACTTTAGCTCGGCCATCTCGGCTGGAGCCATTCGATACGGACTCTAGGACAGTGGAGCTGTCCTTGGTTCTAGTTCGATCATGAATGGATCCGACCTACCAGGGGGGACACCCTGTAGCGAACGGAACACATCCGGGAACTCAGACACCAACGAGTCCTCAGACAGATCTTTTAGATCGACAGAATTGCCGCGCTCCATAGTGGTGATTGTGGCCAGAAGGGCCTCACAACCCTGACATAGCATCCGTTCCGCACGGACTACTGAAACCACTACTTTCACTAGAGCCGGACTCAGACTTTGGTACTCAACCGGTGAGGTCCAGTCTCCAATCGCACACAACCCTTGTGGCAATCGAGAGTGGCCCGATACTTTCCCAACCAGACCATGCCTAGGATCACCTCGTGATACTATAGGCGAACAACGATCAGATCCACAGGTAGATTCTTACCTTGGATCGTCACCGGGACATTTGTCATAAGGCCTAGTGATTGCATGACTTGCCCACCGGCAGTCTTCACTAACCTCAAATTATCCCCAGATTCTAAACAGAACAGACCCTTTCCAACCAGCTCTGGGCTCACGAAACTGTGTGTAGCCCCTGTGTTGAAAAGTACGTGTGGTTCCACACCACCGGTCATGAGGGTCCCTAGACGATTAGGATCTCGGTTTGATCACACATTTGGAAAACGTCCCATACCATTCTCCAAAGTGTCACACTTTTGCGAATGCTGACACCATTCACAAGAGTGTTTATAGTATATCTCAACCCTCATCATACAAGGACCTAGACGATTAGGATCTCGGTTTGATCACACATTTGGAAAACGTCCCATACCATTCTCCAAAGTGTCACACTTTTGCGAATGCTGACACCATTCAC
This sequence comes from Moricandia arvensis, assembly GCA_905132765.1. Taxonomy (NCBI): domain Eukaryota; kingdom Viridiplantae; phylum Streptophyta; class Magnoliopsida; order Brassicales; family Brassicaceae; genus Moricandia; species Moricandia arvensis. The sequence continues at coordinate 12,929 of CAJHQP010006665.1, read as the reverse complement.
AAGAGTGTTTATAATATACCTCAATCCTCATGTCCTTTCAAGACCATTCATTATTCCTTAGTAACTAGGTTGGCAAACCTTCTAGTATAAGGCTCTTGCCCTTAGAGACTGTATCTTGGCTAAGCTGCTTCACCTTGGAACTTCACCAGTTCTCAAGCGTGATAACACTGCTTACCTCAACTCTCTCTTGGCTCACCCTAACTAAGGTTCTTAGAACAACCTTAGTTTTCAGAAAAAATGTCGGTTTGAACTCAACATTTTTGAGCATGGTCCTAAACAGGATCAAGCATGCTCTGATACCAACTTGTAAGACCCAAACCCGGCCGACTAGGCCGCGGTCGAAGCCTCACGTCGCTCGGTCCGTACACAGACCGAACCTCTAGATTTTTGCCCTTATTTATAATTTCGCCTAACAGCGAGGGCTATCTTTAGACCTTAGCTTACGACTACCTTAGTCGATTCCTAGCTTAGATCCTTTCAAATTATGCACAGCGGAATATTTTCTAGATACCATTGGTCTATGACCAATCTAATACTTGTCCGGTTTAATCGCCTCAGCCTTGGTTAGCTATATCAACTACCAACTAGCTCAAAGGTCGATCCTAAACCCAAACCAAGTCATACTGATCTGAGGTTCCATTCCCCTCGATCATTCTACTAGCATCCTAACCAGATACTAATATAACCCGTATGTGATAAATCATACCTTTGCCACAACCACGGAGCTTAGTAGCTCATCGGACCTCCATTGACCCGAACTACACTTACTTGTCTAATGAACCATTAGACTCATTGAGTGTCTTCTTAGTTCTTATCTTATTCCTACATAAGACAAATCCCTTTGGGTACTTAGTCATTCAACCAACCATCCCCACAGACTAAGGTAAACCTCGAGAAGTCTTCAATCAGTTAAGGATATGCATTTGGCCCTTATCGGCTCATACAACATCCAGCCTCGTTTCACCGTATAGGCAATAGTACCAAGTCCCTTTCTGGACTGAGAATGCCCATCATATCCTAAGTCAATCATCCAACCATCCTCACATGACTTAGAACTGATGAGTCTTCATCTTGCCTGATCGGCATTGGCCTATATCCGAGACAACCGATCTAACGTGTTCATAGCAAACGATGTATTCATTAATCAGGTTAGATCCGACACCTTGATCCATCCCTTATGGATCAGGTCGTCCCTTCTCAACCATGATCAGATCATATACAACTTTACTTGAACAATCACACCTACTCGGTCACGATCCATTCGTACCTCCTCGGTCCCGAATCATTCGTACCCTTTCAGACCCGAACCGTTCGTACCCTTTCGGTCCCGACCCGTTCGTACCCTTTCGGTCCCGACCCGTTCGCACCCTTTCGGTCCCGACCCGTTCGCACCCTTCGGTCCCGACCCGTTCGGTCCCGACCCATTTGCATCCCTTGGATCACATACGTTCGCACCTCTCTGGATCACGACACGTTCGTACCTTTTGGATCACGACACGTTCGTACCTTTTGGATCACGACACGTTCGTACGTTTTGGTTCACGACACGTCTCGTACCTTTTGGATCACGACACGTTCGTACCTTTGGATCACGACACGTTCGTATGTCCTGACTTAACAAGTCATGGACTGTACCATATGGACCGGACAGAACCTGCATTCAATGGCACCGTTTGGAACATGCACCCTTTGGTCGATGGCACCTTTTGCGTCTATGGCACCTTTTGGTCCTCGTACCCTTTGATACTTCGCAACCCTTGGCACCTCATGCCTTTTGGTTACTTGCACCCTTTGGTAACTCACAACCCTTGGTGACTCATGACTCTTGGCACTCGTACCCTTTGGGGCATTCCAACCGTTCAGCTAAACCGCCCATGCTATGGCATGATCCGGACTGTCCACATAACCGACCCATTGGGACTTGATCCAATCCACTTGGACCGACTAAAGGCCATAACCCAATAGCCCATACAAGCCCAATGAACCCACGGAATTCCCCTTTCCAGAACAAAGGCAAACCGGTTCATGGTTATGACCCAATCGGACCATCCGTCCGATCGGCCATGAACCATGGTTTGTGGTTGGTTCCACTCGAACATGACCTTGGCTCTTACCAAGACATTTCCGTGACCAAACCACCACATTCATCACGCAAATACAGATAGGAGAAGAAGAACCAGTATTGAAAAGAAGAAGGAAGAGATCCGGATGCAGTTGGACCAAAACCCAACCCATAACCACGATCTTACCGATCAATGATCCATGGCGATGGTTCGCCAATAACATCCATTACCTGGAACGTCCATGATGTTAATAACCACGCCTTTATCAAGTCTTATCATTCACTTCCAGGAATGATAAGATCCATTCATGGATCGTGCATCACATCCCATGAACTTCCACGAAACAGTCTCTCCACGAACTTCCCCCTTTAAGGCTATATCATCCTTTGGAAGTGAAGTTCGGCCCTCTCTCTTCTTCCCTGGTGATTTGCGTGTGTTACCAGACTCAGGAGAAAGGTTTGAGTGTTGATAACAATGATCAAAACCAATCAGAAGGTCGTTCTCAACTTCCCTCATGATCTCTCTCAAAACAGTCTCCATATCGCCTACACATGCATATCGATATTGGATTATTGAATCCGACTCTCTCTCCTTTTCTCTCTGTATTTTCTTCTGTCTGTGATGTCTATTTTCGTTCCCAGGGTCCCCCTATTTATAAAGGGCGAGGGGGTAAGCCTTGCCCCACGGACAGGCACGACTTGTAGGTGAAAAGGCATGACTTGGTCGATAGGTTGCACCCCTTGACCACAAGCATCCCTTCGCCCATAACTGACCCTTCTTGGGTCGATACCAAGCCCAAACAGAGACCCAGACCCACCAGGCTTAGCCCATGGCCTTACCCAAGGGTCCACCAGGCCCTAACCACCATGGCCGGACCACCTCGGCCCACCACCGGTCCGGACCCAGACCAACTGCCCAGTACCCGAACACTCCGTCCAGCTGAGTTGAGCTGATCCCCAGCTGGTCCAGCTGAGTGAGCTGGTAGCTCAGCTGAATGAGCTGACCTAAGTAGTGTTGAGCTGAGCTGAGCTTGGTCGAGCTATGTTTAGCTGGTCGAGCTGGCCGTACACTTGGTCCAGCTGCCAAAACACTTGTCTAGCTCTTTTGACTCGTTTCTTTCCCTCTCATTTGGTTAAGTCCTCATAAACTTAACCCATCCTGACCATGGGACGTTTGTAACTTGATCTAAATGATCCTTAGCTCATTTCCTCGAACCATGGTCAGTCACATGATCCTTATTCAGGATTGGGGATGCTACAATCCTTGATTTGTGTTTTGAATATATTTATTGATAAATTCCTAGATCTAGCTATTTCATCTTATTATTATCAAACCAGTCACCTGCTTACTTGTCTACTATTACTTCTTTAATAAACTGTTTGCCTAGCTTAATCTAAACATCTATAGTCTATTGTGTCCCCACGCTCCATGTGGATTCGATCTCTAAGTACTGCAATTGAATCTCTTATTTGAGAGAGTAAAAAGTAGCTTATATGGTTAATTTGAGAGTGCCTAATAAAAGATACGTTAGTAGTCAAAGGATGAGTAACCTATCAGGGAGTGATTCGCAATATCGTGTGAGCGAGGGCAAAATACGTGGAAAGGTCATGTGGTGATTGCAGGATCAGTAAACAATACTTTCGACTTTCTTAAAAATTAACGTAACGTTCGTCACATAGAGTGGAGCCCACATGCCGAGTGAGCGAGCGTGAGAGGCCCATCAGTCACGGGCGGTTGGGGTATTACAAATTCGTCTATCAGATTTAGAGTTTTTTAGGGTTTAGGATGAATTACTAAATTGATAGAAGTACTAGGATTATTTATATAATGCTCATCAGGATTAAAATTTTAATATTAGATTTGGTATCACAACCTGAAATCTAGATCATAAGATAATTAGTATACATGACAATGTTATCGATTGCCTGAAATAACCTTGATGGACTAAATACTTATTCATATGGACGGTTTAGGGATTCAGTGACATATCAAACTTGTTATCGATTTAATGCTTGTCTTAATCAATTGAATTCACAAAGAGATTTATAATTTTAGTATCAAGCATAACATAAACAAAATCTCTGCAACTACAACTGGTTAACTTTATTATTGTGGTTTGAGTTTTATAATTGTTTGTAATAAACCTTTGGCATCTATTTACTTGCAATTCTGAATTACCTAATCGATTCCCCTAGATCTAGCACTTTATTCCATCGTTGACAACTTATTTGATTTATTGTTTTCTTTATTGATTTCTTATTATGGACCTAGATTAATATGATGAAAATTATGGGCTGAAGAGGTGTTTAAGTTAATGAATGTGACAAATATGAGTCCATCTTTTACCATGGATGGAAACATTCTGGAAGAACTTTGGTTGGGTAACAAACTCGTTTATTTACATCTGAGAAGATTTGGATCAATGGTTTACGTCCATGCAGATCAATGAAAGCTCAAGATCATAGCTAAAAATAAAATATTTGTCAGTTATACATCATGTGTGAAAGGATAAAAATTTTTACCTTCTTGAAGAGAAGAATTATAAGCAGGAATCTGATAGTTACATAAGATAAGGTCTATAATAATCCGAATGTATGCGAGGTGAAAGTAATTGACAAAGAGAAAATAAAAAAATATAATGTGCTCAAAGAAACAACATGATTTCGTCAGGGCAAGAAGTTGAAACTTCAGGTAGAATTGTCGAGGAAACAGATGAATCAGTTGTTCATGCATATGTTGAACAAATTGAAAGTGCTGAAGGATATTGGATAACAAAAAATAGAATATGGAGAATAATAGTGTCACTTCTACAATATTCTGATTGCAAGGATATATTAGTGTTTTCTCTATATGTAGTTGATGGTGTATGTGCTGAGAAGCTCAAGTTTCTTTTACTTCAGCTGAGTGTGACAGTTCTGATTATGGTATTTAGGTGTGCAAATTAAGTCTATATTTTGCCAATAGAAAACTTAGGCATAAGTAACTGAGTAGTCTTTTGAATCAGACTAACGCACCAAGAAACATGTCAATTCATTAACAAAAGAAAGGTTTTTTTTTTTTTTTTTTTAACAAAAGAAAGTTCTTAACAAAAAACAGGTCAAGGCTAGATTTCTCTTTGGCTATACATGGATTATACTGCATTATAGTATCAAATATGTGTAAAGTATAAAATACAGCACAAGGAAAATCAATGGTCCTCAGTATTTCCACCGAACTCGAACCCTGAGTAGTGAGCATTATAATAAATTTGAACTTTTTCTTTTGAAAAACACAGTGTGTTGTTTAATAAGATAGTTTGTTGTTTTCCATGCGCATTATAATAAGATAGTTTGTTATTTAGAAAAGTAAAGCATAGAATTAGCGGGTATGTAATTTTTATAACTATTTACGTGATTTTATATAGTTAATAGTGTATCTCATGATGTGTAAATCTCTCAAATAGACTTACAAAAAGTTTTTGTCCTAAAAATAATATTCAAAAAAAACTAAAATAGATTTTATTAAAAAGTGTAAATATATATATTTATATCGCTTGGGTTAATTAATCTAAACTTAGGATTCAGAGTTATGCGGTTGAGTTTTGGAGGTGAGGTTTATAATTAAATAAAATTTTAAAAATATTAAAATTTTGAAAATAAAAAGATCTATTTTAGTTTTTTTTTTAGTTTTATTTTTGTGACAAAAAAACTTAAAAAAAATATATATATTTGAGAAAATTTACCCAAAAATAATTTTATATACCTAATTACGTACGGATGGTTTGATATTAATGTTGACAAAACTTAAACTCCCACCATACAGCTACTAAAATACATATTTTCGTGTTCTGGTAGAATATATGTGAATTAACCTTGCATTTTTCGTACGTAAGATCCTTCTCAAGGTCCTTTTTCTTTTAGAAACAACTGAGTTTGTCTTGCGACTCTTTGCACAATGGTCATGCAAATCTTCTTCACATCGTTTTAATTCTATCGGATATTTTTGAATGAACAATTTTTAAACTTATGATCATTTAAAATTCATCTTTACAATGGCAACATTTCAATAATACTAAATTAGTGAATATCAGGACGGATAAGTTGTGTTCTGTATACTAAACATTTAAAGTAAAAGCTTAGAAGTGCAATGGTTTGGCATCATTTATATACACATAGTAATTTGTCACAAGAAATAAATAAACATCTAATCACACCTTAAAATTTTTAATGTTTTAATGTTTATTTTTTAAAAATTTAAATCTTACTTCCAAAATCCCAACTTATAATTCTAACCCCTAAGTCTAAGTCTAGATTAGTTAATCTAAGGAGTATAAATGTATATTTCATTTTTAAGAAAAAAATATTTTAGTCTTTTTTCAACTTAAAAACTATTTTTGTGACAAAAAAATTTTATGACTATCATAAGATATTTGTCTGTTTTTATAATCAAAGCCGCCTCTAAAAGATGAAATGGCGTGTAAAGAGAAAAATTGTGTTAGTAGTTTTCGAAGGAAACAACCAAAATGCAAAGTGGAATTAGCCCGCAATTAACTAAGCCATTTTCATACAACTACATCTACATGTGCTGCTTTCTAAAGCAACTACACACGAATATTCTATAAAGATCCATCTCTCTTTACGTGCATGTAAAAGGTACACAACAATATTTTCAACGACATGAAACGTTTCATCATCGCTATGGTATGATAGATGAACGTGTAAGTGATGCAGTGAACGATATTCGAGCAAAAGAATATGGTGTCACAGAAACAATGGGAATGATAATATTGTATTTGTAACAGATGACAGTTTAATAAATAAAGAAGCTATTATACAAATATAATGTACACCTGTTTAAAAACTAAAAATGGTATCATGCCGCATGTTAATTTACAGGCAGAATGTACCCCGTCCCAAGTATGCAAGTTGTCAGATTTCTAACTAAAAGATAATTTAATTTTAGAAAAGAACTTATAAAGGATAATTTGAGTTGAGAAGTTGAAATATTTTGTGTTCTTAATGTTTGATTTTAAACGCAGCAGTTGTGGATGTGATTGAAAAAATTTACAGATGCGAGTGATTGTGATTTTAAATATTATTGAACAATATGTATGACGAATTCAACAATTAATAAATATTGCGTTTGAAAGATATTTATAACTCATTGATTGCTTTTTGGCAGCAACGATTTAATAATTAATCAATAACTAGATTTTAACCCGTGAAACTGCGCAAATTTTGTTTCATTTATAAATATATATATATATATATATATATATATATATATATATATATATATATATATATATATATATATATATATATATATATATATATATATATATATATATTTGTTTTACATCATTAGTAACATTAGTCATATATTTAAATGATTATATAATTATTACAAACACAATAATTTTATAATTTACATGTTAATACATAAATAAAAATCATATTTTAAAATTAGTTTATATTTAATTTATAATAAAATTTTATCCAGGTTTCAACGATAAGTTTCTATTTAGCAAATTTTAATGTTTATTTAGATAATATATATGTGTGTATTAATTTTATGTTTACATGTTAATATCAAATGATTCAATCTATTTCTTATTATAGATATATTTTATTATATTTTCATATGATTATTAAATAAAATAATATGTATGTGAATAATTATTTTATATTTAGTGTATACTAAGTTCTGATTAGGGTTGCAAAGTTAGATAACCGTTTACCAATTTTTTTATGTTTATTTAGATAATATATTATTATATATATGCCAAAATTTTACTCATCTATCGTATAGTTCTAATTTAATTTCCATATATTTCAAATTTAAAATAAAAAGTTTATGTAAAATACCATTGTTATATTATAATTTTTTAAAAATAATTTTTTTTTACAAAAATACAAATTTATAAAATTTTATAGTAGTAATCTTATTAGCCACACAAACATTATTATAAGGTTAGATAATATATAGCACAAAATTATATTAATTTATTGATATATTTTATTATATAAACTATAAATTTCTAGTATAAAAAGGAAAACCACATAACCAATAATATTATAATACATGCAAACATTATTATGAAATTAGATAATATATAAGACAAAATTATATTAAGTTACTGATAAATTTATTATATAAACTATAACTTTCTAGTATAAATATAACGTTAGTCATATATTTAAATGTTTGTATAACTATTACAAACACAATTAATTTTATATTTTATCTTATTCGATTTAAATTTAATTACTAAATAAATTAAAATATATATGAAAAATCATATTTTAAATTTATTTTATATTTAGTTTCTACTAGAGTATGATACGTATTTTAAAGCTAGATTACCGTTTTGTAAATTTTTATGTTTATTTAGATGATATATTATTGTATATATATAATTATAGACTTCTTATTTTTCATTTTATAAAGGATAGGATTTTTATTTTTTTTCATTTTATAAAATATAATTGTATGTATATCAATGTATAATTACATTTTATTACTAACTTGAAAATTAGTGAATATTTATATAATTTTTAACGTTGAGATCTTCCTAAAATATTTTTCAAAATATTTATTATAATTTTTAATATATATTATATGTAAAATAAAAAGATATCAAAAAATATCTATATTATTAAAATTGAAGTATCAATGAAGATTTTTTTTAAAACATGGATAATAGTATTAAAAAGAAGTATGTTTGGAAACATGAATAGTATTAAAAAAGCTTTATCAAAAATTGTAAATTATTTAGCCAAATCTCTTTATAACGATCCAGCCCGAATCATAATTATAATTTTTTTTATTGAGATGGTGACTGTGATATTATTTAGAAAAATGGTTTGAGAAAATATATTTCATATTTTTAAGAAAATAATTCTTTTTATTTCTGTAAAAACATAAAATTCACTTATGTAATACATATTTTGTCTATATAAAATCGTTAAAATTTATTACATATTTTTATTTACTAAAAATAAATATTTTAATATTATTAATATATTATGAGAAATATATTATACATTTTCCAATTATATACACATAATTAAATAATCACATTTACATCATACAACATGATTGTAAATATAATAATATGCAATTTATTATATGGTAAAACATATAAAATATAGATACTTCAAATATAAATTAAATATGATTTTTATTAAAAAAATAAAAATCACGATACAATTGCATTACAAAATAATTTTTTTTAATATATAATGGTCACATGAGAAAATATAAATCAACATCTACGCATATCAAGCTCTAGTTATGTTTAAAGTAGATACAAATATTTTATTATTAGCTTTTAATGAAATACATTTTGTTAAAGTTTCCTATTGATGGTTCAAATAAAAAAATTCACACATGAAATGAGTCGTAATTCTCTTTTAATAGCATAAATATTAACATAATATATAATTTAAAAAATTAATATATTATTATAATAAATTATAACACTTTTAATTTAATAAAAAGTATTTATCTTATGAACATTAGTATGAAATTTTCTCAAATTATTTTATTTATGTACATAATATCTAAAAAATATATTTTTAGTTTTAATTTTCTCAAATTATTTATTTATTTAATATATGTATATATAATATCTAAAATATAGAACCATTTCAGTCTAATTTTATAATATAAATTATGATTTTGGTTAGTGGATATATATATATATATATTATATAGTTGTAGCTATAATATCTTAATTTAAAGATATTTAATATAACTTTTATTTTTATAATAATCGTTAACAAACCGCAAATGTTAGATGAAATCATCTTTTGATTTAGAGCGGTTTGGAGCGGTATGAACTGATATGAAAGTGATTTACAATGTTTCCTGTGAAGTTATAGGTTTTGATTATTATAAAAAGTCAACAGCAGAATAAAATGAAAATTTATTTGCTTTCAGACAAGAAAATCACTGCTAATTAATATCAAATTATGACATAGTTTTTGAATTCAAAATAAATCGTGAATCACTTATTCTTTAATTAATCAGTGGTTAAAAGATATTCTCCTGATCTTTATTTATAAAATATTTGGTTGAAATTCAAAAAACAAACTATACTTTTATATTTTATATAAAAAGTTATATTTAAATTAATTAAATATTAACTGTTAACAAAAACACTGCACAATATTAGTAACTAAAGCATATTAAATCATTATAATTATTTTAAAAAATTAAGCAAATATAAAACTTACATAGAAATTTACAAAATAATGAAATAGAAAAAGATTCTAAAACAAAAGGAAATACTAAAAGTAAGTTATTTTACATGTAATTTCCTTTTTCTCCCTTTCTTTTATTCCACGTAACTATAATTTAAAACATTAGTCTATTAAAGATTATTAAACTATATTTGTATTTATGTAATTAATTTGTACTTCCCGTTGTGAATTGGACACTTTAAATAGTTATAATATGTGTTACTAAAAACGTTAATTTGACAAATAACTAAATTAACTTAATCATTTAATTAGCTGTTAAACTCAATAATTGCAATTCATCAGTTAAGAAAAGGACTGAATTGCGACATATCTTAATGAATGAGATATTTTGCTGTGAATCCATTATAACAATTGTAACTAAGTAACAACGGTTGTAATTTATTGGGAAAGGAAAGTGTAAACGGCAACATTTCCATACCAGAAAATATCATATAATAATAATTGTATACAACTTTCAACTTTATCATAATTTCACATATTAGAAGTATTAAAACATATTTTTTCTCAATCAAAAAAATTGCATTTCGTATTTCCATAAAATGAAGTTTAGTTTGGTTTTAATGGTTTGAAGGTAAGCCAATACAAAATTAGTATGTTATGAACCGAATTTAAAACTTGATCTAACTTGGGATACAAATACAAGCCAACCTAACGCCATGAATCAAACTTTGATAAATTTTAAAACCAGATTATATCAACTAATGAGGTTAGCTATTGTTTATGTATCAAAATTTTGAGTAGTAACCCGATTTAAATTGAATGTGGGATTTTAGTTCATATTTAATACATTATGGAGATACGGGTCGGACCTTTTGAACTTGAGAGAAATAAGTTTTAAAACTTCTAATATGTGGAATTAGGACGAGATTGAAAAATTATGTGCAACTGATACTATCTGATATTTTTGTGTGAAAATAAGTGTTTTTACCCATGTTAGTTGTAGATTTTACCTTCAAATTACCAAAAGATGACAATAAATAGTAAAGATAAGCGTGAAAAGACTTAGGGCAGCGGAAGTTTGCAGATGTAAATAATTATAATTTTTATTAAGCGATTTATACGACTGATACATCCATTAATAATGTCGTTCGTTTGTAAGATACTTATACTTGTTAACAACCAAATACATCAATGGTTTAATTAAATATAATAGTAACATTTTATATAATTATTAAAATGTTAAAAATAGATTATTATAAGAAATAAAAAAATTCTATTTATAAAATCATATTATTAAATTTTAAACATTACTTTGGGTTTATATATATATATATATATATATATATATAATGTCTAAAAATATATAAATTTTTATTGTTTTAAAGTTTTATAATATAAATTAAATATAATATATATTAGTATTTATAATATCTTAAGAATTGGATTAAATATTCTTATTTTTATATAGCTAAAATTATTTTTTTATTATTTTTCCATAATTGCTCACAATCGTAAACATTAAGTGAAACTAACATTTAATTTTAAGAGGTTTGGAGCTATAATAAATCAGTTTACAATATCTTTGTGATTATTGTAAAAACCAAAATCATTATTATGAGAAGCAACAGCGGCAAAACTTGTCAAACTCCTAGTCGTTTACGTCTAAAGGACTAAGGAATCTTGTTAATATTTAAAGGAACCTTTGAAATCGCATGCCAGTGAGATGATAAGATTCCACAGAGCAAAGATTCGTTTCTCAAAAGAATGTCAGATTCATATATATTCAATACCATAGCGATTGAAAACTAAAACACCTAGTATATAATCCGGTTTTCAGTAAATTAGAGAGTTTCAAATAATATCTTTTGTATATTGTACTAGTTAATTCACTGAACTGATCTACATGGCTAGTTATATATCTACCCACTCGGAATAATCACCTAGCCTAAAATAACAGGCACCACAGGCCACCGGTCTAATTTTGGTGGGTTGGGCCAAATATTTGGGGCTATATGGCGGCTAATAGCCACGAACATGGCACGAAAACTAAATAGCATGTATACGCTCGTAACAAAAATTGTGCGTGTCAAAAATCGTAGCAACTGCACGATTTGCTTACGAAATTTTCGTGGCAAGCGCTTGCTGAAAGTTTCGGGCATATTGCTACGAAATGTTACGAAAATAACATACGATGGTATATGCTACGATTTTGGCACGACTTCTTTCGTGACAATTTGCTACGATTTTGTAACGAAAATTTTCGTGGTGTATTTGTATTTGTTTGCTACGATTTTTTTCGTGTTACTATTAAAACTATTATAATAAAAAAATAAATAAAATAAAATGCAAATATAATATGCGAATTAAAAACGAGAAGAATCATAAAGCCAAAATATTAGAAACGAAAATATTATTACATATTGGAGTTTAAAACATTCATATATTACATATTGAAGTTTGAAACATTCAAAATAGGGAAACAAAGAAAGTACCCAAAATATTTGTAAGTTACTTCATCAAACTTACAAAACCAAGTTCTTTTTGGCACCACCTATCTAAGTCAGATTGGGTTATTGTTGGTCCATGAGATATTGTTGGGTGAGCTGTAGGCTGACTTTGAGATTGTGGCTGATGTGAGAATGATGGAAATTGGGACTGACCTTGAGGTTGTGACTGAGGT
>CAJHQP010006664.1:0-36871 GCA_905132765.1 Moricandia arvensis | reverse complement strand
TTGTTCCCGTCGGCAACTGCCATGAGAATACGAGGATTTGGCATCTCCCTATTAAACCAAAATAAAAGTTTGGTGGAAACTAATTTTCTTTATTGGTTGAAAACAATTAAATAATCAGAAAAACGAATGTTGTAAATAATAATTTTTATCGGTTGAAAACAATTAATTTGTCACAAATTTGCACCAAATGCTTCACATCATTTCAGTGCAAATATTATTCGTGTCAAGCTTGGTAAGTAATCTTAATGTCTTAGAATCTTTGAGCTTAAGAAATGAAGTATAGTATCACTATCACAACACGAAGTTCAATGCAAATATTATTCGTGTCAAGCTTATTATTTAGGTATTGTAAGCCGTTTGCTTCGTTAAGCAATGCTCCCTTTTGTAGTTTTTCTTACCGTCCTTCAGAAGTTTAAAATATTGGTGGACGAAGAATTTGTAGAGTCGTTGCCACCTGATGATCAAATGTTCCTACTAGTAGTAAGTGACTCAATAATGTTGCATGTCTTTTGTTATAGTATCAAGTTGGTGACTGTATCAAATTGAGACTTGTGAGCCAGTGTGGTATCCAAATTTGGCTCACCATTCTCCACAAGAATAAGATAAAGAGTTTTTGCATTTGCTTCGTTTCACTTATCTGCAAAATTTGAGAAACACGAAAAGCAGTTAAAAAACCAAAAAAAAAAACATGAGATTAATTGTTTCTTTTATTTTCTTTTTTTGAGTGCTATCATGTTACTTGAAGCATATGGTTTCAGTGATGAAACTGATAGGAGAGCATTGCTGGACTTCTAATCTCAAGTTTCAGAAGACACGCAAGCTGTCTTGTCCTCTGTCCATGTCTGATGAGCCTACAAGCGCTTACGTTACGAGGAAATATGTTAACATGTTTACTCACGACCTCTATTGATAAACTTTTACGATACCATCTTCTTTAGGAAACCTCACTCGATTAGAGAAACTATACTTGGCCAACAATAGCTTTGAAGGAACCGTTACTCTGAGTCTCAGTAACTATACTTCACTACTACACTTAGTGATTAGGTCTAATAAGTTGTATGGGACTATACCTCAAGATATTATGCGAATTCAATCCCTTGTTGCACTAGATGTGTCAGGTAATTCCTTGACTGACTCTCTACCAGAAGATGTTAGACGACTTGAAAATATTGTTGATCTATGGGATGCACATAATAAATTATCCGGACAACTTCCACACACTTTAGGAAACTGTCTCTCTCGTTGGAAACACTTTTGCTGCAAGGCAATCATTTTGATGGAGCCTTTCCGGAACACTTCGAATAGTTGATTGTCCTATAATACTCTCTTTGAAAGTATACGTGCATATCTTGCAAAATTTTCTGCGTTGGAATATCTCAATCTATTTTTTAATAATTTTTAGGGGAGCGTTTCTACAAAAGGAAAATTTCAGAATGTTTCTATAGTTTCTGTTTTCGGAAACAAAAATCTATGTGGAGGCATCAAGGAGTTGAAACTAAAGCCATGCTCAAGGGGATCAAAACATTCCTCTGCTTCAAAACATGTAAAGATTGGAGTAAGCATTGGCATATCTTTTCTTTTGCTGCTGTTGTTTGTAGCTTCAGTTTCTCTATGTTTGTTCAGAAAAAGAAGAAAGAAGAGTCAGCAGACCAATAACTCAGCTACTTCCACACTGGAGGTCTTCCAAGAAAGGATGAATTATGGAGAGATCCGAAATGCGACTGATGGCTTCTCTTCGAGCAACTTGATCGGTTCTGGAAGTTTTGGTACCGTGTTTAAAGCATTGTTCCCTAAAGAGAACAAGGTTGTTGCTGTGAAAGTTTTAAACATGCAAAGACGTGGAGCAATGAAGAGCTTTATTGCAGAATGTGGATCTCTCAAGAGCATAAGGCATCTTAACCTTGTGAAACTATTGACGGCTTATTCGAGTATTGATTTTTAAGGAAACGAATTCAGAGCTCTCATCTATGAGTTCATGCCTAATGGAAGCCTTGATGTGTGGCTGCACCCAGAGGAAATGGAAGAGGTTCATAGGCCATTTAGAACCTTAACACTTCTTGAGAGGCTCAACATTGTTATAGATGTGGCTTCTGTTTTGGAGTATCTTCATGTTCATTGTTTTGAAGCTATCGCTCATTGCGATACTAAGCTGAGAAACGTCCTTCTAGACGATGATATGACTGCACATGTTAGCAACTTGGGTCTTTCTCGTCTTCTCAACTTTGAACATGAGTCGTTCTTCAACCAACTAAGTTCCACTGGTGTTAGAGGAACAATCGGCTATGCCGGGCCAAGTGAAACTATCACACATCTCTTAAGTTTTATGAAGAAAATTAGTGTAATTAGACTCCTTATGTATCAGTATAAGTGGTTTTTAAGGGTTTTACAATGGATTAAGAAAATATAAACATTTATACAAGTAATTTTTATTATATAGTTCAACCAATAAAAAATAGGGCAAATCTTTCAAATAACCATTTTTCAAAGTTCTTGGTATAAAAATAGTATTCGAAAAGACCAAAATAGACTTTTTATTTTAAAAATTTGAATATTTTTTTTTTTTAATTTTAAACCTCACATCCAAAACCTCATCCCATAACTCTAAACGCAAATCTAAATTAGTTAACCCAACGGATAAAATAACATTTACACCATTTAATGAAGTATATTTTAATCATTTTTCTTTAAATGTTATTTTATGGACAAAAACTTTTTAAAATTTATTTTAAGGTATTTCTCTAAATAAATATAGTATTTTATAATTCGTCACAAAGTTTAAAAGATTTAAATTCTATATAAGTAAATGAAAATATCAATTATTTTGCAACAAAAACAAGTTTTTTAAACACCACTCTTGTTAGACTATTTGCTTACATGAATTATGGTGCAGATTATGGAGTGGGAGGACAGCCATCAAAACATGGTGATGTGTATAGTTTTGGGATTCTGCTTTTGGAAACGATCACCGGGAAACGACCAATCAGTGATTTTTTTTGTGAAATATTTTTTATTTATTTTATCTAATTATTTCATATTTTCATCAATCTAATTTATAATTTAATATTTATTATTAATTTGATTTGTTAATTTATGGAAATTTTTAGATTTTTGTATTTCTCCTTCTAATTATCCGCAATATAACATTTACATAAATAATAGTTTTTGGAAAGATGCATTATAATTATAGGGAATTGCACTGCTAACCATACAAAAAATCATAATTTACTAAACAACTCAAATTACATCCGCTCTTTTTTCTCTTTTTATTTCCTTCCATCTTCTCTCTACAAAACTTTTTTTTTTGTAATTTCACAAAGAAACCCATAATTATAATCACACAAATTGGGAAAGCATTAATTACTTTCTCGTAAGTCAGAAAAATAGATTCATGTGTCGGTAGAAGGTAATGAGATGATGCCAAATGTGAGATCTACCGATATTTGTCGTAATAAGAACCACACCGCACCGACTGATTGATCGGTCTAAGGCTGTTCCATTCAAATGTCCTAATCTCTCTTTCCCTCTCTGGAGACCCCTTCGGAATGTTCATGCACCTATGTGGTTCCCACCAGTTTTACCTCTTGACATTTCTTCTTCCTTACGTGATGTGATATATTTGATATATTGCTCGTATTTCCATCGCCAAACTCTACTATAAGTTGCTTAAGTATTCTCAATATGATTTTAGATATATTCAAAAGAGAATACGCTATTAAGTTTTCTAATTCTAATCTCTTATTAGTATGAATGATAGATGATATAATCGGAATTACTCCTAAAATTAAACATATCTCTTAATCATAGTTTTGTCACCGTGTAGTTTTACCAATTTTAGCAAAAAACTAGAGTAACAAAGAAATCCAAAACAACATATATATATATAGCAGTTTTACATTAAAAAAAAAAGAATATTATGATTTAAGATATGTCAGTTAATTCCTTTAGCAAAAAGGAAAAAGATATGTCATTTGGCAAGCAAGTTTGTACATTCATATCTAAATTAAGATTACAACTAGTGATGAACGAATAAAATCAGTAAAATAACTTATTTTAAGCTGCAAGATCATCATTTTTTACATCTCGCATATTCCAAAATACAAACTGCATATTAGATTTTGTACTTTAGAAAAAAGCAATTAAACATGAAAAGATTGACACAAAACGATTTACCATACATATAATATTTTTATTATTAGTTAGCTACAATAATTACAATTTCATCGTTTTCTATTCAGATTCCACAAAGACAAAGTGTGACTTATTGTTAATTAAACAATGAAAAAAAGTTTTGTCAAAAAAAACAATGACCAAAAAGTTAGATAAGATAATTATTATATTTCTACTTTAGCTAATAAAAATGATAAACGAAATGTTTAAATCATGTGTTACGAATGATACAAAACCTATCCACGTACCAAACTAGTGTCCAAATCAACCATCAAATAAAACAAATAAAGAAGAAAAACATAATGATGGCGTTGTTTTGTTTTCCTTATCTACGCATAGAGATTCCTCGCATTATTTGCACACATACACAAACAATATCATATCATTGTCACTTTCATAAAATACGGTGAAGATTCTTTTCTTCGCACAAACTGCTTCCCCACTTCAGAGAACACTGAGTGGCCCATTCTTCTAAATATCACCCAAGTTGTTCTTTTAAACCATTATATACTGTTTTCTTTCGACAAAAAGAGCGAATTGTTTTGATTACAATCAAATGGTTTGACCAGTCAGAAAAACAAAGGTTGGCCCATTTCACTGACTTTTTATAATCTTACTAAAATGCATCCCAATGTGATCAGCAGCTTTCTTTATCATCCTAAATGTAGTTTACCCATAACAATATTCCCATTAAGTGAACACTAAACTTTATAGAAGAAATAACATAAATATCCAAATGGCTGAAAAAGTAAGAAAAATACATTCAAGATATATATGACCTATGTACGTGTTGGGAACACACGCGTATTAAAACACGAAGAAATAAAGAGAGCAAAAAACAAAAAAAACAATTGAGGTAAATACTCATTTAATGTTTGTATATTATTGTATAAATGAAATACTTTACATTTTTTAAACTTAAATTGATAACAGGCTAATAGCTTCAAAACTTGTTTTTTCTCCTTTTTAATAATACATATTTTTCTTTTAAAAATATAATTTTTTTAATTCTAAAAGACATACCGTATAACGTGGAATCGATAGACCTTTGAAAATTCTACGCATCTAAGTGATAAAATATAGTACATGAGCATATAGACTATTCTAGGTATTTTTTAGTTATATTACATATTCATTACCTTAAAGATAGTTTTATTAAAAAGTGAAGGAATGTTTAGCTTATCTTGTCAGTTGGAACAAAAATTATAAAAGGATCTTAAATCTATTTATATCCTTATGGTTATTCATAGTGTCTTTTAATTCTCATCGATCCATCTTATATTTTTGAATTTAATCTCATGGCTGTGATTCATTCCAGTGTTTTGATTTATTTTCAAAAGATACTTTCATTCACCAGTTTATTTATTTTCTTAGAATACTTTTATTATCAAGGTTGTCATCCTCCTTTTTCTTTTATGTCTTTTCTGCTAAAAAATCTCAAATGTCTTGCATCCTTAAGAATTTCTTTTAGATCTACTGTGTGACATCTTTGACTTACATTATTAATGTTTTAAGCGTATCTGACAATGTTAGACTTCTAATAAGTTTGCACCAAAAATAAATTTTCAACAATAAAAGTATCAGCTAAGGTGGAATTGTCGAAGACTTCTGCCAAAATTTGTCCGCTTAAATGTAAAAATAGTAAAATACCATGAATTGAAATAACAAGTAGCTACAAGAGAAGAAATGAGGTTCTTGGAAGTAACCTTGTTGACAGAATCTTTTTTTTTTTTGTAAAACTAAAATTCATAGAAAAGAAGTCAGCTTGTTTTATGTAGCAATATAAATTTTTGAATAGTATGTTATGACTACTAGAAATTTGGTAAATTGTAGATATTTACATTTTTTTCTCTTAAAATTCTTCTAAATATTAGAATCTGTTAAACCCAATAATGTATATATATATATATATATATATATATATAACATAAATTTCAAATTCTAAAATCTAAACCATTAACTCTAAAATCTAAACCATTAACTCTAAAATCTAAATATTTAACCATAAATTGCTAATATATAATCAAAGAGTAGTAACATTGAACTGATTAGTGTGTAAAATATTCATTAGCTTGGTCAATTTTAGTTAATGAACCTTAACCTTCAATTTCTTTTTAGAGTTTTAAAATGCTCTTAAAGTTCTGGAAATTTGATATGTTAATAGAAAACATTATGTGTTTGTTTCTTAAAAATATTATTTATTATTGAGAAATTGTTAAAAATACCATAAGTTAAGTATCATTTTTAAAAAATACCACCAATTAAAAATATACTAATTTTGGATTTAGGTTTTAGTGATTGTTGTTTAGGGTTTAATATTAAAGGGTTGAGTTGGGTTTATAAATGTTTTATGAATTTTATAAAAAAATAGCTTAACTTTATTTTATCATAAATTTAGAGTATTTATAAAAATAGTCATTTATTAATGATAAATTTGAAAAGTGATACCAAATTTATGGTAAAATTGAAATTTTCCATTCTTTATTTCGTGTGATTTATCTGTTATCACGTCTAAGTAATAGAGGGCTATTAGATAAACAAAAGAGGGGTAGTATTAGATAAAAATACAAAATGGAAGAGTAGTTAATTCCACACCTTTTTGGGTGTTAAATTTACTTTAAATTTCCATCACTGTTTGCCCATTGGGCTAATCTTAATTAAAAAGTTGACAAAAAATTACTTTAAATTTACATGTTTTCCATAGAACATGTAAATTTTCTTTAGTTTCCAAAAAAACGATATATTTAAAACGGACCCACATTATTAGTTTTGCTTTATATATTAAGAACCGTGCTCTTCTCGTCTATTCATATCTTGCTCACCACTTTTCTGCAAACTCTCTCTCTCCCTCTCCGATTCCCTAACTCTTTTAGAATGCGAGTAAAATAACGATCATAATTCTTAATTATTACTAGGAAACTAAGTAATTCTTCAATCTTTTGTTGCATGGATGGATCCTCAACAGGTAATTTATTGTACTATATATCATCTATATTTTTACAAGACTATCTCTTTTTGTATATAGTAATTTTAGCTTAAAAGTTAGATGTCTTCGTTCTTCAATCCCCCAAAAATCAAACACTTCAAAATCAAAGATTGTTTTAGTGTCAGCTCATAGCAACTTAAGATATTCGTCAAGACACCTTTGCTAATTTATTGATTACCCTAAACTTATCTCAAACCCAAGAAAACAAAAAAAATATAGTAGTATTTTTTTAGCAATTAATATAGACGAAAGGCTCTAAAATATATTGTCGGTATAAAAACCGGCTCCACGCCATTCCATGATCGGTTATACAAAGAAAACTATCATTACTCATTCTTCAGCAAAATTTAATTAAATTTGTTTAAATGTGCAGGAAATGTCAAATGAGACATTGGAAACGATATTGATAAGAGCACTCGCAATGGTGATCCTTAGCGGAATCCTTAAGAAAAATAATAATTAAATAATCAAAAAAGTTAAGGATTCATCCAAAAAAATTCTTATATAAGGATCGATTCTTATACTATTCACGACACGTGGCGGTCCGTGATTGGTTGTTATTTATTTTTTTTAATTTTTTTTTAAAAAATCTGAAAAAAATAATTAAAAAATTAAAAACACTATTCCTAAGGACTCCGAGGGGGAATCCACGGTTGTGGATGCCCTAAGCTCAACAAAAGGAAGCAATTATAAAAACATTAGAAAAATTGAAGAGGAAATGAAGAAGAAGCAAGGAAAAGGAGAACTAGGAGGTGAAGCGCAAAAATGTCCAAGATGTGAATCTCCAAACACAAAGTTTTGTTACTACAACAACTATAGTCTCTCTCAACCTCGTTACTTCTGCAAATCTTGTCGGAGATATTGGACTAAAGGTGGTACTCTCCGTAACGTCCCCGTTGGTGGCAGTTGCCGTCGAAACAAACGATCTTCTTCATCTTTCTCCAAGAACACCAACAAGCCTATCAATTTCCATAATGATCATCCACTTCACAATCCTTTAATTACGGGAATGCCATCTTCCTTTGGTTATGACTCCATTGATCTCAACCTCGCTTTCGCTGCTCTTCGTAGACATTCCCCTTCTCAGTCTCAGGCTACACCTTCTTTTGGGTTAGGAGGTGATGTTTCTATTTATGGAAACTCGACGAACACACACTCTGGTGTGTTAGGTAACGGGTTGAACTTTGGAGGGCAAAACGGTAATTTCAACAATGGTAGTTTGTGTTATGGTTTCATGTCCGGAAATGAAAATGAAAACAAGATAACGTCGTCTTTGGGGATTTCTCTGGAGGGAAACGAGAGAAAGCAAGAGAATGTGAACAACAACAACAATATCTTAGAGAATACAAAGGTTTTATTGGGATTTCCATGGCAAATGACCGGGAATTCTGCTGGAGGTGTACCGGAGATTGATCCGGGAAGGGAAAGCTGGAATGGGTTGGTTTCATCTTGGAGTAATGGTTTGCTAAACACTCCTTTGGTCTAGATCAAGATATCTAATAAAGAAATAATAATAAGAAATTACTATATATTGAAGTTTATGTCATCACATGTTTGTACACCACCGTCACTATATGGGGGATGCTTGGTTTTTCAATTTCTAGGGTTTCTATCTTTTTTAGTTTCCGGCTTTTCTTTGTGACAAAAGAGAAAATGGTTTCTTCTTTCATGTTTTAATTTGTAGTTTAACGGTGGCTTGGCTGGTTTTAATTAATTGTTATCTTTTATTTTCTTTTGATAATTTCGTTAGTTACGTATTATCTACTCCTATGAGGGATACATTTTCTTTCTTTCTTTCTTATATATACTCTCATTTTATTATGATATGATAATAGCTTATTAGCAAGTTTCTGAGGAAAAAAAACTTGTTGTCTATGATGATAGGTCATCGGTTAGTATTGACTCACAATCTACCATAATTTCTTCTATGTGTCATTAATACCAACTCTTGTAATTATTCAATTATATAGTATTATATAGTATGATTAGTGTTGGATATGTTTCTATTGATAGAAATGTAAATGTTGGCATATGTGTAGTCTAAGGAATTTTTGTTCAATGCACAGGCAATAAAAGGTCGTACTAATTACTAAAGTCTGATATAGTTCGATTAGGTTTACATGTCCATCGACATTCCACTGGTTTATGTCAGAGAAAAGACATTGGATTTTGAAATGTGAGTGGTGAGTTTCAAGATATTCTGTCATGATTGCTTCACATTTTCCAGGTAGATATTTGGACACTAACCAATTAATTTTAGCTATTATGTATGCAAATTTGTACGAATATACCTTAATTATTATTAACTGATTAGACTATAATTGGTTGATGATGGGCCATACTGGAGGGTTTTTAGGGCATCTTTAGTGGTAGTATCTACCAACTAAATACATATATAATATTGAAAAAATAGTAAAGAGACATAAAATTTGTGAGAATCGATTGGTCTGCAAGGTATTTTTGACCAACAGTTGAGAGACTTTCTTACACATGTCCATCTGTGTATGGAGAATTGTTATAAAAACTTAAAACAAAAACTATATAAGCAAAAGTTAATATTTTATTAATTTTTGAGAAACCAGTGTGCTTGCCATCGCTAAAGATGCTCTTATAATCCTCTCACGAATTTCTTGTATAGAATCAAATCTAACACAAAGATTTGAGCGTCACGACCTAGGGCACTCATATTTAATTAACAAGTCTACCTGGATGCACTAACCTATATTTTCTTACGTTGTGATTGGTAATTTTAGAATAAATTAAAAAGAAATTAATAAGTGAAAAAAGTAATTGTGAAAGAGAGAGTAAAGTGGAATAAATAAGTTTACTCTTCTGTAATGCCAATCCAAAAATTATAAAGACCGCAAGCGATACAAGGGTTTTGGGCTTATCGATGAATGCTTTAAGAAAGAAAACAAATTTAGAAGAGACAGAGAATCAAACTCATGAGCCGACAAATATTTTTGAGAAGATTCTACTATTAGACTAACAAGAGTTTTAACCAAAATGTGGCCAATATTTATATAAAATATAAAAAGAAAAATTTTCATGTTTACCACATTATTGATATCACTTTTTATTTTTATCTTTATTAAAAAGATATTTTCATAAATATTACTTTTTTTACGAGATAATTTTTTTAAAAATTAATTAGAATCTTAAATTTTACATTCCTAAACTTTACCCTACCCTATCTCACCCTTCAACTATAAACCCTAAATCTTAGATTAATTAACCCAAGAATATAAATGTGTTTTTCCTCTTAAACATAAAAGTAAAAATAATTAAATTAAACATGAAAAATGATATTAGAAAGTGGTATTTTGACAATTTTCCATATAAAAACTGGAAGCTGTAATTTCCTTGGCTTGTGTTCCCGGCCGGCACTACTCTTGTGAAAATTAGAGTAAATATATGTTCATAATTTTCTCTATTTCATCAGTAATTGGAGGGAACAAGAGAAAAAATGATTTCAGGTGATTGGTAAGATTCTAGAGTAATTAAGAGTAACTTATTGCTCAAATATTTACTCTAAAAAATGCTTACAGTCAAAGCAGTAGTTTGAATTATACATTCTCCGTAGGGTCCAAATAATATAAAATAAAATAAAACATTTTTTTGTCAACTAAAATAAAACATAACAATTGTAAGAAATCTATGAGTTTGGAATTTTGTACGGTGGAAAAAGTTTCAAAATTTTGGATTTGTAGGTTAATGGCTCCCGACAAAAGAATCAAAATTGGTAGGAGGCAGAGAGCCGAATATATGTCTTATTTAAACTTTAGTAGCAAATTGGATAGTCAAATTGTTGGTTTTTTCTTATTTATATTCTTAACAAAAAAAGATGTGTTGTTTTCTGTCAGAATTGTCAACTTGTTTTTTTTTTGTGAAATGGCATAACTTGTTGGTTTTGCATGTCTAACTAGATTTTTTTTTTAACCTAGGGGTATCCCGAACCGAGGTGCAGCCCACGGATGGAACCTCTCTCTGGGTATTCAAATGGGCCGAAGCATTAACCAATATCCGCATAGCCACAAGTCAGGATAATCTGAGTGGCAACAGATTCGAATTCAGGTCCCCCAGAAATTCTAAAAAGCCATGTACCACCCAACCACTAACTCGTGGTTATGTCTAACTAGATATTTCTATTTTGGAAATGGTTAAAACAATTTATGAGCTGGAATAGTTACCTAAAACAATTCAGCTATTCAAACAAGTGTAATATAATTAATCATCATAAACATAATTTGAAGAAAAAATTGAACATCGCATGTCAATTTATCTATTTTTTAACTTTTTGCATCTGAAGTAAGTTTAATAACAAAAATATTTATAAACTCTTGCATATATAAGTTTTTCTAAATGTGGTGAGGCAATATACTACTATGTTAATGGGGAAATTTTCAAAAATATAATTTTTTAGTACCACTTTTTATGTTTACTTTAATCACTTTTATCCTTATTTTTAGGAGGAAAAACACACACTTATAACTCTTGGATTAATTAATTTAAGACTTATGATTTAGAGTTGAGAGGTGGATAAAATAGGATAGGGTTTAAGAATGTAAAATTTAGGATTCTAATTAATTTTTTTAAAAAATATCTCTTAAAAAATGGTATATATGAAAATATCTTTTTAATAAAGATAAAAATGAAAAGTGGTACCAATAATGTGATAAACATCAAAATTTCCAGTGTTAATGACTAAGCCGTACACAGAGACTTTATGTGAATTAAGAGAAACAAAAGAGTTAGAGAATTAGGCATCAAATTTTGGATTAAGGACATTAGGTTACATAACGATCATAAATATAGTTTGAAAATACGAAATTTCAGAAAATTACTAAACCAGGTAATAATTCAGTTTCACTATGGTTACTATTTTGTCGAGGAAAGGTCAACTTTGGTTACTATTTTTCTCTAAAGCTTAATGGTCAAATACTTAAATAAAGATTGAACACCCTAGCACATCCATCATTTATACTGAGTACTAAATAATTATTATAAACAAATGTCCAAAAATACATTTAGAAGACAGAACTTATGATTACAAAACTCGTCAGTTAAGTTTTTGCAGTTTTAAGAGATTTGGGTCTCTTTTCTAATGGAACTTGCAGTCTTGGTCACACGATAAACCAAACACATTACCAGCCCTAAGACAAGAAATAGATAATTGCGCCAACTACGTCCAATATAGTTTAAGTAGAAATAATGTCCTCAAAAAAGTATGTTTTGAGTCCTAAAGCCCAATAATTTTTAAGCTAGGTCCAATTCGGCCTATGATGACTCTCAAATAGGCAAATACAAAGCTCCTAATTCGAAGAGTCAAGAAAATGTTGAAACAAAGTGTACATCCCATAAAGAAAAGCATGGTTTATCTTGCCTTTTTTTTTTATTTCTTAGGACATTTTTTATTGCACTTGTAATCATGGACACATTCCATGTTTCGCTCTCTATCTCTTAGATGCGGATCTCATTTGGAACTGTAAACTCTACAAACGAAAGCTCGAAAGCATGAAGGACACGAACCGATCATTTGGGAGTTTTAGTTTTTTTTTTTTTTGATAACCGTAGGATACTAAAAGCTTTCTAAACCCAAAGATTAATTGTACGAAACCTTACATTCGGGTACACATTATTTCAACTAAAGTATGACTAAGTGGTCAAAGCAAACTGGATCCAGATGACGAAAGTTCCAGCCGAAATTCCTTTACCACTTGAACAAACGCAGTTCGGTTGAAGTTTTGGTTTGATTAGTCTATTTTCCTTTTTCTTTTTAAAACTTTTAATACAAGTGACTGAGAACAATATGAAAAGATACAAACTTTCAGAACAATATCTAAAACCAATTCAAGAAAACTTGAATACAAAATTTAAGATATGAAAATACTTAAAAGATATAATCAGCAGTTTTGATCCGGATAATTTCTTTGGGGCTAGTCTTTACTTTTTAGCTATATTAAAAAACATAATAGGCTATATGTGTATATATATTATCAACAAAAAAAGTAATCAGATAATGTAAAAAGAGACTTGAATCCATCAACTAACAATTAATGTATGAGTTTTGCTGGCTATAATGGGAGAAAAAAACAAAAGAAAAGGTTTTTTTGACTTGTCTGTGTTTCCCATTGACACATTTATTGTTAAAAAGGGTTTGTTTGTGTGGAAAATTAGATGTTCACATTACTGCTGCTTTATTCCCTGTGGGTTAATATCCTTTTTTCATGTCAGCAATTCAAAGCAATTAATTCTATCTATCTTATAAACTAAGATAAGGAATGGACTAGGATTTGACTAGTAACATTGTAAACTACTAGCATTTGAACAAGTATGGTATTAGTTAGTACTTAGTAGTAACAAAGTTAGGGCAATAACATATTTTACGATGATTACATTAAGATTAAAAGTGGCAATGACATAATAATAGCATAACATGATAGTAATTGTAGAACACGATAATACCATTAAGGCTACCAAAAATCCAACTATCACTCTTCAAAGTAGAACAGACATTGGTTGGCCGTTTGGCGCTATAACACATTAAACCACTTGCGTGTATACAATGTTTAGTATATGAATGTTTACAAAATATGCTTTAGGCTTCAAAATAAGTTCAATGTTATACCTATACTACTGTTAACGTCATTAATATATTCACCACAATAAAACATATTGGATGAGAGCGAAAAAATCCAAAATTTGTGGTTAGTTTATTTGTAGAGACAGTTACTTTAGCCACGTGATCATAATTAATTACAAATCATCAACTATATTTATTGAGGCTACATAATCAAGTAAATTTTTAAATTATTGAGGCTACATAATCAACTAGAATTTATTGAGACTACCATCATCAGTTAGAATTTGGGAATTTAAGAAGAAGTCGGGTCGTCTCTAAGTCAATTAGCATGTTTATTAATTGCTAGTAGTCAGTATGATCCTTCTCTGGCATGCATTACATGCCACACTCCAGGCTTTTGCCTCAAACAGATGTACCTACCTAGACTATGTTGATCAAAATATTTAGTTTTATCTGCAGAATCACATGACAAACAGTTCTTTTTATACCATACGTACTGAAACTTTTTGTTTGACTTCAGCATTCTGCACTGAAACCGAATTACATAATACAAAAAATCGTTTGTTTCTAAATTATATATTATGTATGGGCAGCTAAACTTTTCACAAGAGAGAACGAGACCTTTGACAAGTACTTATACTGAAATGAATTAGAGGTCATTAGCTCAAGTGAAAAGGATTTTGGCTATTGTGTCAGAAGTCTACAATTCAAATGATCGTCGTGACAAAACTAATATTACATTTTGTAATTTCGGATCTGAGGAGATTATGGATTTGGTACGGAAAATATTATACTGAAATGAGTAATACTTTATTTGTTAAAAAAAAAATCTGAAGGTAATTGAATTTGATTATGATGAGCTTTCTCATTCACTCTATCGGAGCATTTATATAGCAATCAAAGATGCTAATAATGACCAGTTTGAACATACCAACGCCAGATCCCTCATACACGCTGCTTTTGTCTTTACAAATTTAAGTGTGCATGGGCCGGAAAACAATCTTTGACCTTGCATTAAATCACTATTGTTATCTAATGTATCAATCAATCAGTTAATATGTACAAATGGGCTAAATGATAGATTAAATAAAGCATTTGAATGATCAAATCCCATTATATACATCTTTTCTTAAACTACAATTTTGTTATCAATCATTATAGTATATGCTATCTATGTTTACAAAGAATATCCTTTTGGAAAAAAAAATTCTTCACATATTTTGTATAATTATAGTTAGACAGGAAAGATATATAAAGCTAAGTATAATTTTTCTTTTAATATGTAAATTGAGCATTTAATTTGAAGAAAATAATTGTATATGTGAGAATTTTTTAAGAAAGAAGTCGGTTCACATATCATCAAATGACAGCCTCCCCCCCCCCCCACCCCCGTACGAAGTTTTCAATAAAAACTTCAAGATTGAGATATGTGATTTACTTACCAGTATCCGAGTGATCAGATAAAAGTTCAAAAAGAATTCGTAGCGATATCTACACGACTTTGATTTTCTATGACATTACCTTTTTCATTTTCTTGTCTAGGTAAGAACCATTTCTCGTTGTGGGTCTAGTATACAAGATCAAACTATATTGAATTTCTGTGGATATTTGAAATAAAGTCATGTTGTAATTAAAAAGCTAAACCTTTAATTTTAACACATTTTTGGCTAAGCAATATTTCAGTGAACTACGTATGTGTGATGTAATATCAGTGTTAAACAGCGACATTCTCAAAATGAAAACAGTATCCCACATATGGTCTCGAAATATGGCTAATATCATAATGCCACCTCCTCCTTATATTGACATTTGATCTTAATCACTTCTAAGGGGTGGGGAGTTTGATAAACTCTTGTTGTGTTTACACCTATATGATACAGAAAAAAAAAATGTACTCACCTATATGATAAATTTGCTAACGACTGTCACTGCTATATATCATAGTAATTAATACACGTATACATTTTTACCGTACATGCATATTACCTATACAGACAATTCTAACATGCAGTATTTGTTTTTTACAAATTAGTACAGGTATTAAGAAAAGAACAAGTGCTTTCTCCTTTGGAAGGGTCACAAGGGTCCACGCGCATTCGTGAGTGACAACACACAGAGTGACAGAGATACACACCTATATGTGTATGTTATGTACACAACTATATGTGTATGTTATGTACACAACTTTGTATATATCAGAGTATTTGCCATTTTTTACGTGTTGAAAAGTATCAGCACAGATACAAAAATTTAAATGGTGATGAATTAGTGGGGGCAGATGGAGACTATGGACATATTACATCTAATTAACTACTGCCATCTTAATCGCATATTTGACAAAAGAAATTTTTGTCCGTTTACTTCTCTTATTCAATATTCATTAAAGGATGCAATTACAACTAGGATGGAGAAATAAATTAAGATTTAACTTTTACCTTTGAAAAATGCCTAGAAACTAATTTGACACGAATTCACAATCAAGTTGGACACAATCTGTCACCCTAACTTTGTTCCTGGCGATTTTATCAATTACATGTTCTTTATTATATGTAAATGTTTCTTACAAGGCATAACTTATCATAATATATGTTCCTTTTTCCTCCAATTTTTTTTTGTATTTTATATAACTAAGAGACATGTAACACATTATGCGGAGGAATCTCCATTTTCTACAAGTTAGAAATTTGGGAGTTTCTGGATTGGAATAGTCTAAATAGTTGGATTACTGTTCTAAAAGAACATATAATTGGATAAGTGTTTCTGTTTTTATATCTGTCTCTTAAGATTAGAAGTTAGTAGTTTGACACTACATTTAGTCTTATTTATCTTTTTTGTGCACTTTAATCTTATTTATAAATAGTAATTGATACACCGGAAAAAAACGATGCACTATATATGCTTATTGTTAATCTTAATTCTAAAAAAGCATTATTCTTACTTAACCTTTATATTTGACTCATTTTCTTATACGAACATTACAGTGATACCTACATCACTTATATATATACATACTTTTAATTTGGTAATACATTTGGACTCATTATTGATGAGTCAGTTTTCCCCACAATTATACTTGTCAATGAATTTGTAGATATCATACAACGTATAAAGTTATGTAGCAAGAAGCATAGTTATAAGAATGTGGCCGTGGAATATGGCTCCATAATTATTTATAATATAGTTCATTTGTGAATGGATAAAGGCAAACCAAAATACATTTCGTTACAGAAAAATAAAAATAAAATAAAAGAAGAGAGCTTTCGCTAGTACCTCAAAAATCAAAGTCCTTGCTTAATATGTCCAATGAGCTGACCAAGTTTCACCAAACTTATCCCTAATATGTCCCCCAATTAAGCAATAAATTAACTTCAAAACATGAGCTAAATCAAATAACGAATATATCTTTAAGACATATCTAATGCAAGTCTCTTAACATGAGATTCCTAGCTTCGTTAGACGTTTTTTTATTTTTAACTAAAAAAACTTAAGAACCATCTCTTAAATAAAAGACATAAAAAACGTATCTTATCCAAAAAATGTAAAAAAAAATCAAATCAAGTTAAAAACTTCAGCTATAAAAGATCGGATTAACTATCTTTTTTTTCGCAAGATAGCGTTGTCTTGATTGTGGCATCAAAATATTATCAACTAATAGCACACCCAAAAAAATCCTTAAGAACTGGCTTGCTCGATCACTAACTACGTGTCGTTCTTAAGTTTCTCGGACGACCGGTAGTTGTAACGTGCAACTCGTGATTTTTTTTCTTACGTAGTTGACGCGTTACTTTTACCTACATTTAGCAAATTATTTTTCTTCTATATTAATGTCAGTCCATACCATACGATAATATTGTATTTGTTCTGACCGCTGGGAAGTCGCAGCTTATATGTGGAACCTAACGTATTGCGAAAAGGATATGAATATGACAATAGATGTCAATGCACCAGTGGGAGTCATCCATGCATCATAAATACACTTTCATACTCGTTTGATCACCAAAATATTTATGACCAAGCTGTTCCATTAATGATCAATTTGTTACAAAGAGAACGTAGCCACGCTCTATAAAGATCAATGCCGTCCAGCATTAGAAGAAATCATATTCATTTGATTATCCACAAAACATTTCTATGAACAAGGTGGTTTTGAATCTAATGTCAACTCACAAGTTGTTACAAAGAAGATGTAGCCACGTTTAATAGAGTCACTTATACATATATATTCTAAAGCTAAGAGCATAAGACTAAGTTAAGCTGAGGTTTTTTCTAAATATATCATTTAATTATATATGTTGTATGTCAAAGAGAACGTTTAAAGAAGTGGTATAAATGTATAATTCTCATAATAAAGAGACTTTATAAGTATGCTAAAATTCTTTTCTTTCTTTTTCTTCGTCTTAAGTTCTTCCAAAATTCTTTAAATACTCGGTCTTTTTAAAAATATATATATAAAGAAGAAAAAGGGGTTGTAAAGACTTTATTGGTTTGGATATTTCCTGGCACTTCCATATAAATCCTTACTTTAAACAGGGGAAAAAGATAAGAAAAATAATATAAGAAGACATTTCTAATTCCGCAGTTAAGGAAAATCTAAAATAAAAACTTGGCTTGTTGTATTAATTTCCTAAAATCATATTACTGTAATAATTTTTCCTTTTTTTTTTAATTTTGGGAATGTTTCAGGCCCATGGAAAACTTCAGACTAATCTTTTATAATTTTTTCTCTTGATTATCTGCATGTATTATTACCCACCAGTTTATTCCTTACCATACCCACTATTTCAATTGATGATAGAGTTGCTTGGTGTGACCTCGAATTAGCTTAATGTAAGATTTGATGCAAGCGTGTGTTCCATGCTTCAAAGGAGGAGATGGCGCAGGCATTCGAATGTACATGTTCCACTGTTTCAATATAACCAAAACCAATAATGATGCACATGAGGCAATCTTGATATTTCCAAGAAACATAGACTGGATTGGAAACTTCCTTATGGTCAGCTGCGCTTTCCAAAAGGCGGAGAGGGGCTTGATTTATCGATGAACTTGCTGAAATTATATTTTATCTGAATGTGTTACTTATAGATGATAGTTTGGTCACGCTAACTCATCGTAGAATCCATAGGAAGAAGCTTTTCATACCATGAAGAAAATGATACAAGATGATATAATTGTATGAGAGTTGCAATAGAACGTCATGGAGAGATATATACAAAAGGTACATATAGCAACAACAGAAAAAAATCGAATAATAACTTGACGATGTATCATATTTTCATTGCTTATGAAACACCTCACCAGCCATTCATCCCAACATTTCTAGAATCATCAACGAATCTTGTCTCAGTCTATGATAATTAGTAAGAAGACATGAGAACATAGATGCAGTATATTTCCTTCTTGTAATTATCCACATAAAATTTTTTGTTTGTATTCTCTCACAGGTCATCTGATAGTGAATTGTTGTAGAGAATCCCTGTTGAAATAAACTTGGTTTTCACATTTGAAATCAATTAAACTCGTTAGTGCCTTTGTGCAATATTTTCACATTAATAGTTAGAAATTCAAGTTACTCAACAGTGTGCTTAATCCCAACGATAATAAGGAACAAAGTTGTTCTTCTTCACACCGATTTTAGAAAAATTAATATATGAATATACATGGGAATGTGAAAACGAGAACTGATTACTCCCTTTTAAAGACAACTTTAAGGATATATTTTAATATAAATACAACAAGTTTTGTCTAAGTGCGCATGTGGAAATAATTTAATTGAGCTGTCTAAGTTAATCAACCGTTGAAACGGAAAAGCGCAAGAAGAATTTAGGAGCCACCGTAAAGGGTATAAAATTAATTATAATTCCAAACTAAAGTATAACGTCATAGCTTGGATATATGACATCACATTATCATTCTTCTCTTGTCTCCCTCCCTCCCTCCCTATATATACATACTCTCACAACCTTCCTTACCATAAATCACTTCACTCTACACACAACACTTTTGCTCACAAACTACTTTAGTTTGAACTTATTGACCCAAAAGAAAATAAATTATCAGTTTAGTCCCCAAGAAATCAAGAATCATGCTAAAGATGGAGACTAATGGTGGCGCTTTGGCTGCTACACCTACAGCCACCTCCGTGGCTATCGCCGCCGTGAAAGAAACCACCACTCCCGTCAACTCTCCTTCTCCCACTTCTTCACCTCCGCCGCCGCCGCAGCAGCCGCCACAATCGCCGGTGGTGCTAAGCCCTTGTGCGGCTTGCAAGATTTTGCGGCGGAGGTGCGCTGAGAAATGTGTTTTGGCGCCGTATTTTCCTCCGACAGATCCGGCGAAGTTCACAATAGCACACCGTGTCTTCGGAGCTAGCAACATTATTAAGTTCTTGCAGGTACGTACTTTTATTTTCTTGTTTATTACTTGTTACACGTGTGTACAGTGTATTTTCTATTCACGTGTGTACATAACCAGAAATTTCACATTTGCTTTATTAATTTTTGACATGAAAATTAATACAAATAATTTCTACTGGTTATCAATAAAATATTTTACAATACATAGCGTTTTTGTTTTGTTTTTCAGTAGTTGATACTTAGCACCAATTTTATTTATTTTTGTATATAAAGTAATTTAACTCTAATTTCTTAATTAAATAAAAAAACTGATTTCTAAAATGTGAAAAGGAAGTTAAAGTGGTTAAAAGTCTAGTTGTTGAACAATAATGGGTTCATAAGTCATATGACCGGAACTAGGCCCTACAACTGCAATGAAAGGTCAATAACAAACTTTCCTCAAAGTTACATGAAGCCTCTCACTATTAACATATCTAACCCTTTAGAAAAGAAGTCTTCTGCATTACATGTCTATTTCAAAAATTCCTTTTCATCAACCTTTGAAAAATTCATGTAAAATTTCTTTAGGGTCAAACATCAAAAACACAAATTCACAATCAATGTTAAATGCATAATTTCAATCATTTAAAACATTAAAGATTACGCCACAATCCACAGAATGACTATATATCCTCTAGAAAATCATATTTTAGTGAAAAATGATTTTGTTTTAAAAATATTTACATGTTTGTTTCGGTATCAGGAACTTCCGGAATCTCAAAGAACAGATGCGGTTAATAGCATGGTTTATGAAGCAGGAGCTAGGATGAGAGATCCGGTTTACGGTTGTGCGGGTGCGATATATCATTTGCAGAGACAAGTGAGTGAGCTTCAAGCACAACTTGCGAAGACTCAAGTAGAGCTAGTGAACATGCAACTCCAAAGATCAGATCTACTGGAATTGTTATATAAAATGGAGCAAACAAAGTTATCAACCCAAGAGCAAGGACAACAAAACATGTCCTTGGAGAGTTCATTTGAAAGTGGTGACGAGTTCATTAGTAGCCCCGACGAAGTGAACAATGATTTGGGATTCCTTAAGCAGGACAACAACAACAACAACAATAATTCATCAATGTTGTGGTGGGATCCTCTTTGGACATGATCATAACTTATGGTATTATTAGCTCACTTTAAAGCGCTTTAGTGGTTACTTCCATATGGATATTAAAGACCTAGGATGTTACGATGTTACTTCCAAATTTTAAGCAATTTTAATATAAGCACGTAACAATATAACTGCTTAAAATTTGTCAAACATGTTACGTGTTAGTATTGTGTAGGGATATATAAAAAAGGAGGTTGTATTAAGATTCTAAGAATCTTCTCCTATTGAGAAGGAGTTAAATTGAGATGCATTTTAAATTTTATGGGTAGACCGTTTTGTATATTTGTTTAATATATTTTGTTATAATTTTTATTCCATTTGATAAGATAATATGTTTCTTTACGAACTACCGACTCGAACAACCCAAACAAAGTTTCGGTGAATGTGATATTTTATGGATGCTTCGATCAATAATCATCATTGTTGTTTCTTACTAATGAGAAAGATGTCACTGTTAATCTTTCTTATGCTCACTGGGAAGGACTAACGTGCAGTATCGTTATCTTCTAACGTACTTTTTATTGTTGTGTATTTACGAATAAATAAATACGAATGTTTTGAAGTTCTTGAAAGCATTCAATGTGAAAGATGAATTAACTCGATTAGCTAAGGTCCCTGTAGACTAACATCGATCGTACAAGACATTACGCGTTTGCTCCATGTGGCAACATGTATACATATGTTTACGATCTATTTATCCGCACTTACTCTGTATGTGTGGACAAATAAGTTGCAATAAGGTAATAGGAAAAAAAAAACAATTGTGTTTACTTAACATTCATAAAGAACAAAACCAATAGTGGTCCAAAACTAGTGTATCCCACGTGACAAGCTAAATAATATTATGTGCATCGTTAATTAGTTATTTTTTAGTAATGGCACGAATTACAGGTGGACATATACTCAGAACAGAAGAACTGAAGCGTAACTTACAAAAAAATGAAATTAAAATCAAATCAAATTTCATAAACATTGGTACAAATTCTCTTTTTTTTTATATCAAATTCGTACGGATTCCATATTTCCAGATAGCCAAATTTATATATTTAAAATATTAATTATATTTAATTTTTAATACTGAATATCTTAACTATTTTAAATTATACACTAAATTATCCAAGTATTTTTCATACAAAATATTTCAAATTATTGGAATTACTGATATTTCATCTAAAATTATAAATTGCCAGATATTTCTAAAAAATACTAATTAACTATAAAATATGCTTAAACTTTTTACCAAAAAAAAATATGCTTAAACTAACTAAAATTATCCAAAAACTGGAATTGAAGTAAATCTAATTTTTTGAATATTACTCGGTTTCTATTGTTAGTATTAAAACTGAAAATCAAAATAACTGAATTAAATTAAAAAAAAAATTTATAAAATGAATCATATATTTTAAGAACCAAAAAAACTAAAAATGAAATTAACCGAACTGAAAATGGGAATACCCAAAGATAGGCACGTCGCTGAGATCACTAATTGCCACTACGAACTATATATGTATAACAGATAAAATAGACGTAACTTAACACGATCTGTTGAAATTGACAAATAATATGATCTAACAGAATTTCATAATAATTAATAAAATATATGTTTACCGGCAAAAAGTTTGAAATATGCTTTTCGTTTTCGGATTTAGCTATATATTACTATTTTTTTGGTCAAAGCTATATATTACTATTTAGTCATTTCTATTATAGTATGAACATGGTTGCATGAAAAATGAAATAAGTTTGGATACAGTAACTTTGACCAACATGAGAAAATTGCTTCATACCTCAAATTTGTGCCAAAGCTAAAAAAAATTAGGAGTGTGCACAATTACTCGTTACTTGTCTTATATTCGCGATATCTAATCCGTGAACGAATACTTTATTCAACCAAGTTGAATAACAAATAATTTATTTAAATTATTTATAAATATAAGACAAATACCTGAAATAAAAATAATTATTTAATGTTATTTGGTTTGTAACTCACTTTTACAAAAAAACAAAAAAACATTTTTTTAAACTATAATAAAATAATTCGTTTATATTTTAATTTTTATTAATAAATGAAATATGAATGATATAATAATATGAAATTTTCTGTTTCTTATATATTTTTCTTTAAATTGACTAAAACATAAAAAATAATAAAATATTTTTATAAATAGTAAAATTATTTAACTTGAGTAAAAAAATTATCTAATAACTTACCATTGATTATCAAATAATTTAAATATATTTTATAAATAATAAATAATAAAGTAAGACAAATAATTTGTAAGTCTACTATTTTTAATAAGTGAAGTGCAAATACTCGTTTGTTTTCAATGAACTAAATATCAATCCAAAATTTTAGTACTATAAGAATATTCGAGTATCAAATATATAAAAAATACTAAATATTTGGCTTGTGTTCACCCCGAAAAAAAAATATATAATTCAGTGTCAACGCTATTATATGCTATTCAATTAAGTTTTAACGCAATTAGGGTACATAATTGTAATGATTATACGAATGGGCTTTACCTTCTCTAGTCCCTTTTTTTTGAAACTTTTCTAGTCCTTTTTTTTTGAAACTTTTCTAGTCCCTTTGTTATCATAAGCAGCCGAAAGGAAAGAAACAAAGTACCTACCCTCAGTCCTTCCAGTTTCATAATGGCATCAGATAGATAATCTCTTCACCAGGTTTTATAGATTTTTTATTCTTAAATTTTTTTGAGCAAGCTGGGGATGTAGCTGAAATGGTAGAGTGCTTGGTTTGCATGCGAGATAGGCACCACATCTCCAAAATAATTTATTTTTTTTCTTGAGCCACCGACTCATGCCAGTTACTAATTTTAATGCTAAAACGTTAAAATTTTAGGTGGACTTCACAAAGGTGAGACTTTATAATGTTTTTAGACTCGATAACAAGCAAAAGACATAAACAGATTCTCGCATGCATCACTCTTCTAACTGGGTGACGGGTGACCAACCAGATAGAGGACCACTGGCTTGAATGACTTAACGGACTTCTGTTCAGTTTTAAACATTATATAAAGATTTTTCGATGTATTTGGGAGAAAAAATAATGTTTATTGACCAATAATTTTTCAGTAAACTTAAATATTCTCAATTAATCTCCTAAAGTAATATTATTTAATAATATAAGTTATATATTAATTGAAAAACATTTTAACATATCAGCTATGATGATGTGTCATGAAAAGAATGATTCTTAGAACCTTTAGAGAAATAAATTTAAATTACTAGAATAATTGCAATACATGATATTCATTATTTGGTTTATCTAAACATATATTATAATTCTCATTAGACAAACCATAAAATATTAAAATTTATTAAAAATCTAAAACATCTTCCTTCTTCTTTCTATTTATATAAGATACAAAATTAACTAAATGTAAAATATATATGAAAATTAATGATATTGAATAATAAAGATTTGATAAAAAAAATAGTTTCTATTTTCGTTAGAATATATTTTAGGGTTTATTTGTGAAATAACAAAAAAAGGGAAATCAGATTTGTAGAGAGAGATAGGAAGAAAACATATGAGAGAGTGAGTGAGTGATTTTGGTTAGTTAGTGAATTTGTGTTTTTTGGCCTAATTTTTCTATTTTAATAACATATATTTTTGTTTTGTGAAACTAAAAGAAGTTTTCAAAACCATCTTTCAAAAAAACTAAAAGAGGTAGCGACCTGAATTATTAGATGGAAGAACAGCAATGAGTTGAGTGAGATTTTTTTTTTTTTCATTTGTGCACAGAGTGGAGTGAGATTTCTTCTCCACTTTCAAACATGGAATAATTTGACGTGATGCTAGCTACTATATGTGACCACGTAGTCACATGTAACGACTCAATTTCAATAACTAATTATTTATGTTTGTATAATATGAACAGACATTAAGTTCATAATTGTAAAATCATATAAAATAAATATATAGAATATCAAAAGAAGTAATATAATATTTTTAACTACTATGACTCTTATATAAATTATAATAAATATTTATAATTGTTTGAGAAATTTTTAATGTATTTTTCATAATTCAAACATATATTTTAAATCATTATATATCTGATTAATCCGCTTAATTTCAATTATATTTTATTTATATTTGAGAGATGTTAATTACACAACGAACATCTCTTTTTTTCAATTTACTCTGTTTCCGTTTTCATTTTTTTCTGAATTTTAGTTTTTAATGACTAGATACTGATGGAGAAACGACTAAATATGAAAATTGTCAAAAATATCATTTTTTGTATAACTTTTTAAAAATATTTTAATTATTTTTACCCTTATTTTGAAAGGGAAAAACAAACTTACAAATCTTGAGTTAATTAATCTAAGATTTAGAGTTTAAAGTTAAGGGATAGTGTAGGGGTGGGGTAGGGTTTAGGAATGTAAAATTTAAGATTCTAATTAATTTTTTTTTAAAATTACCCCTTAAAAAGTAGTATTTTTGAAAATATCTCTTTAATGAAGATAAAAATGAAAAGTGATCCATGGAAAATTGTATTTTTAAAAATTTCCTATTAAAATAAGTCTTTAAATTTTTTGACTAAACAATAACTTTGTACCAAAATTAGCTTAAACCGGGACACAAGTCAAATAGGTCTTAACACCCAACGTGGTTGTTATTTAAATAGGGCGGTTCATATTTAATATTTTAATTAAATTCTGATTCGTGTTTAAAAATGCCAAAATATTTTTAACAAAATTTAATTTACAAAATTAATATATTTTAATAATTAAAATTTAAGAATTTTAATTTTAGTGTATTTAAACTGTATAACTATATTATATGTATTTATATTAAACATCAAAAGTATATATTACTTAATTTTGTTTTAAAATTATTTCAACATGTTTGCTATAAATATTTGATAAAATTTTGTAATTCGTTTGACTAATTGTGTAATATATACTTATTTGATAAGTTTTAAATTATAAAAAATAATTTACGTCAATTTATTGAGTCTAATATTTTATTTTTATAAATCTTATTCAATGTCAACTTAAACCAAAAATAATCTTACATTAATAATTTATATACTCTTAAAAAATAAAATAATCTAAGAAGAAAGAATCTAATAAGAAATTTTTATTAAATGAATAAACAAAATTATTTTGCAGTATCTAAACCTCCAAAAATAATTATATTTACTTTTGAAATTATTTTATAAATGAATTGAGTGTTCTAGTCAAATCATTGAAAATGAGATAAATAAAAAAGTTATTAAAAATGTAGTACCTAATGTTTATATTGTTTGGATACAAAATTAATTATTGTGTTGTTTGAATCTGACAAGATCTGGAGTAGTTATCATCATCTGTCGATTTAATCTTCCAAAAGAGAAAAATATCAAAAACTTGAGAAGCAAGAAATAAAAGCAAACGGAAACATATAAAGAGATTCTGACTCCGGTGCTGAGAAAACCACTAGAGCCGGTAGGTAGACCGAAATATTAAACTATGTTCTCTTAAGAAAGAAGGCAGAGCAAATGGTGGGTGAATATAGTAGTAGGTAAAGAAAGGATGATTCAGTCCTTCCTATACTGGTAAAATAATAAATTTCTACTAAAAAAATGGAGGCTTAAGAGCATCTTTAACCATATCATTCTATTTGGGGTGCTTTTTTTTTTTTTTTGGATTCTTTTTTTTAAAAAATAAATAAAATCGGATTAATCATGACTCGTTACGTATCAGTGGGACTCGTGAATAGTGCAAGAGGTGATGCTTATTTAGGCATTTTAAAAAGTGATAATTAAAGGTTGCTTAACTTTTTGGTGGATCCCACACGCTAAGCAACCCTCTAAACACTTTGGAAAATGGTGCTCTAATGTATAGAAACTACTTTTTGCCAGGATCCACAGCTGAGTTATGGTGCACGTATGGATTGCACATGCACACGGTTTGCGTAGTTTGTCAACATGTTAAATAAATAAATACTACTAACAAACAAAATTCTGAAGCTATTATAATAATCTTTTCGTTTTAAATTCTCACTGGTTTTCATTTCCTTTTAGCTTTCTCACTCTTTAAATAGATATAGTGAATGCATGTGGAGATGTATAAGAGTGTGAAGGGGACAATGCTAAACTTGAATAAAATGGCGCAGTCTTTTCAGTTTTCGCATGGTTCTTTTCTCATTCATCCAAACCCACATGGTTCTATTTTGTGACTTTTAATTCTTCAAACCTAAAATAGTTAGCTTACAAACAGATTTACTCGTTAACTAGATAGATAAGTGTTTGCTGGTATATATATATATATATTTTTGTTTTTGTGAGAGAGTTTTCTGGTATATTGTATTACCAATGTTACCACATATAATATATGCTATTGAAATAAATTTGTTGCACGGAACAAATTAAAATACAATATAAAAAACTATGTATTTTCAAAAAGTTTAGCGACAAAAGAAATATGGTTTTATGTGATGGAAAGAAGAATCATCCATTCCAACATCTTGTCTTAGCATATTCATAGACAATAATATATGAAACAGGTGATGCTCTATAATATATGAAACAAGTGACGCTCTATAATATATGAAACAGGTGACGTTCTATAATATATGAAACAGGTGACGCTCTATAATATATGAAACAAGTGACGCTCTATAATATATGAAACAGGTGACGCTCTATTCACAACATCCGTGATTACTTATATAATGAGAATAGATTTAGCAAATTAAAAAATCTACCAATCAAGTGATGATATACGTTGTCATCATGATCAACCAACTCTCTTTTCTACAAATGTGTACCCAAAATAGTTTCCCATCGAAATTGATGAATTAATTTATATATATATATATATATATATATATATATATTGGCTCGTGTAAACAGACTTTAAGCTCTATCTCGACAACATGAAAACTATAAATAATAAAAGTATAAAAATGATAATAATGATTCCTGGCAGACTTGTTACCAAGGTTCGGAATTTAGCATAACGTGTGCGGTTGATCCGCACCTAGAATCTAATCAATTAATCGAAGATTACATGAGAATTAATCGAAGACTACATGAGAATTAATCGAAGACTACATGAGAATTAATCGAAAATAATTTTAAACTATTATACTTATAGTTAAGTTTATTTCCTTTTAGGTTTAGTAGAATTTCATAATATGTTTCTTGATGCAGTCGGAGATTGAATGACTGTAACCCCAACCCGCCGACAACCATTTCTGAACAAGTTTCAAGCAATGATTTTCACATTTCTTTCGATATTTTCCATTATAATGTTATAAATCGAACTTCCAATGTTGATTTCAATCTAACAATGAACGAAAACATGAGCTTCTACGAGTTTCCAAGTTTTAAACTGATTTCATCATAATCGATGAGGCTTCACTCCGCCAAGCATTTTTTCGGCGCTAAACAACTCTCGGCGTCAGCGTTTTTGAATATGACTTGTTACTAATATCTAAGAGCATTTCCAATGTATCTTTCTATATTCTCTTGTAAAATAAATATCTCTATTATTAAGGTGGTTTTACTCCAATGTATGACTTTATAATAAAATTCATCTATTTTAAAGGAAACTGTAGAGAAATTCTATTTTTTGTTTCTATATTTAGAGATGAGAATTATTTTTTTTTATATTTTTCTTATATAAAAATATATAAACTATTATAGAGGCATACATTAGAACAAGTTCACTTTTATAATAGATTTCCTTTATTTTGAAAAGAAAATATAAAGATAAAAATATAAATGGGTTGAAAATGGTCTAGGAAGTGAAACAAGGCGGTTTCATTTCTTTTGTAACAATCATAATTAATTATCTCACTCATCTAATTAAATAATGATTATACTTTCATATATATATATATATTTAATATCTGAAGACATAACATTGAAATATAATGAGGCAGGTACTAAAAATATTTATCCCAAAATACAAAGTTGGATATCATGAAAATAACAATTATTAAATACAATTATTAAACTAATTTAAATCTTAAATATTAAATTCTAAACCTTTAATTCAAATATAATATATATAAATCGAGCGACCCAAACTAATCGACCTGAACTAACGGAAGAAACCAAACTCGCAGGCTTAGTTTGTTTCTTCTTTTGTAAATGAGGTCTTTCCACATACCTGGAGAAAAGGTTACCTCCCACACCAAACCAGAATTGTGCGGCACAATTATATTTTTGCTCACAAGATAGCCCTCGGCTCTCATTTTACTTTTATACGGTCACTGACTTCTCAAGATTTAAAATTAACGTACTAGTAAAATATATGCTATTAAAACTAAAATACAAAATAAAATATACTTTTGTTTCAACAAGTTATTATATTAATTATCATTTTATTTTTTATTCAGTTTAATTATTTCATTAATATATTATATTAACGATTCAACACATCAATAATTATCTATTAGTTAATCAACATTAACTTTGTGCTAATCATAAAAATAGAAATGGTAGTATAACCGGATTTTGTATATGGTTGAAAGTTTGGTTCAATATCTTTTCCTAAACTACTTTTTATTTTAATTTCAATTTGTGAAAAACTATGTAACCAAACACATAATTTAAAGACAGCTTATGTGAACAAAATCTATCTAATACTAAAAGTTGCTTATACTCATTAGTTAGGGTGTCCACGTCATTTATTAAAATCGTCCAATAGGGGTTCTCCATTCTACCACGTCAGGACAGTTTAAGTCATGTTGAAACCCACTTCCGATTACGTTACGGCCCATGTTTCGTTAAGTCATGTTGCAGGCCTTCTGCATATATAGGTGGATATGGTTATGTTACGGCTACCTCAAGCCCACTTCAGAAATTGTCGATCTACTCTATCCGTCAACTTCGTTTTCTCTTCATGCAATTTCCGTTACCGAGCCTCCTCTGCCATCAATAACCAACTGTGTTTTTTACTCACTTTTAATGAATTCATATCACCTCCCTCTCTCTCCTTCTTCATAAACAGCTTCGTTTCTTGAGAAAAAAAATCTATGTACTCTTTCGTGAACGAATCTACTCCCGAAAAGATTAAAGATATGTGCTTTGTTATCTCAAATAACTGAACTTTGTTCTATTTTGTTTGTCATCTGATTGTGATTTTTTTTTGGTTTCAGCACAATGCTTTCCATGAGTCATCACATATCTGAGCATGACATGGGAGAAGAAGGAGATCTATTTGAAGCTCTTGAAAAGGTAGTCTTAGTCGTTGATCAACTCTGAGCTTCTTTAACAGTGATCTATTGTGGCAAAGACTCTGCACGAGCTTTTTGACAAAGCCTTTGATGAATGGGAGCAAGATCGCATGATGAAATCAGCTACCGAATATCCACGCTTGGTTTTTCAGACATAAACCACCGAGAACCAGGATATGCAGAAGAGCGTAAGCTCAGCGAACTCACTGTGGTATTTATAACCGTC
Organism: Moricandia arvensis; assembly: GCA_905132765.1. Classification (NCBI taxonomy): domain Eukaryota; kingdom Viridiplantae; phylum Streptophyta; class Magnoliopsida; order Brassicales; family Brassicaceae; genus Moricandia; species Moricandia arvensis. The sequence goes on along the minus strand of CAJHQP010006664.1, from coordinate 6,207 downwards.
TTTGTTTTTGCACATCACAAATATGCAATCTTCTCCACCAAGTCAAATGCTTATTCTTTCTGGTTAGCACACACAGATGCTCAAAAACCAAATCATATACTGGAAATATGTAACCACCTCCAACGTAATAACTGAACATGTCTGTCTTTTTTTTTTGTGGTTCAGACTGCAACTCTAACATGTCACACATACCGAGTTATGTACGTTGCAGTCTCACACGATGGACAAACGATTGTGACCAGAGCAGGAGATGAAACTTTAAGGTTCTGGAATGTCTTCCGTCATGAAAGCTCAGGTAAAACAATCAAGTTATCTTTCATTAACAAAATGATATTTTCAGAGGAAATAAATTGATATTTTTGTCTCTATATGCAGAACGAGACACTGCAGTCGGGTGAGAATAGCATGCCTTGCTGATTTTGAGATATATATATATATATATATGTATATATATCGGTCTGATTAGTGTTATTTAAAACAACAGGAGCTGGTTCATCACAGCGGATTCGACAGGACAACATCGGCGTTCTCATCGGCCCCACTAGACACACCCAACGCTGATCAGCAGGTTTACTTCTATTCCTTAAAAATAACTCAAGCAGTCAATTGAAACTTCTTCAGAAGCTTTTGTGTCTTCTACTCTATATGAGGCTCAAGAGGAGAAAGCTGGTATACCTGTTTAGAGCCATATATATGAGATACCATCATCTTTTGCAGTGTTTTTAAATTTGCATGTAAATGTTCACATGTTGAACCTTTAAGGTCCTTCTATAGAATCTATGTTTCTGACATGTTGAACTTGGCGAGGAGGCATTGTTTCGCGTGTACTGGACTAGAGATAATTGGTGCAGGCTTAGAGGCTAGAAACATTAAACAGTTGGAGATTTCATATCGTAACAAGGTTAGAAGTCTTCCACGATAACATTGACTAATAATCCTAATTCTACTAGAAGAACTATAAAAAAGTATCCACGTGTTGCTATGTTGTTGACAACTCCTGTATGGGTGATGATAACACAGTAGACCAGTTTCGTTTGGATTGTTTTCCACCCAGGTTTGGCGCTGAAGGAGGTTTCTACCCTCTAGACTTTTTGCAGGTTCCAGGTATAAGTGAGTTATTTGTAAAAAAAACTGTAATATTCTTCTCAGCTGAATGATTGCATAGATAGTAATACTGTCCTAAGTTGTCAATGTAGGATTAAATGCTATCTTTACCGGAGACGAATGATACTTGGGAAGCTTGGCTCAGTGTTGATCCCTCAGCTCCCCACGGCTACGACTTTTTCAATGATTATTTTCATAAGCAAAAGAAATTTGGGCATACACATATGTTGTTAGTCCTAACGCTGAAACAATAAAATCAACATTTATATGATTATTGATCGCAAGATAATAGTTCTTCTCTTTTCACAGTTGAGAAAAAGTATATAGAAAAAAATCAATAAATTTCGCAGCCTTTTCGAAAAATAGATATTTAGACCTATGTTTAGAAGCTAAACATAAAAAGTATCTTCGTTTTTGTCAGCAGCATAAAAATTATCTAACAGATCATAAGTCCAAAAAGTGTAAAATATATTAGCTATATATCTAAGTTAATTATTAAAAAATAAAACTTCCATATAAATGAAATTTAAAATTTAGACAAACTTTGGAAATCATGTAAAATTTCAGCTATCCAAAAAGATAATGTCTTAAAGATATATAATCAATATCAATATGAATGTCCGAAAAGAATGTAAAAATATAGATATGAAAAGAATTGAAGACACTAATAACTAAAAGCTGAATATAATTAAACATATAGAAAGAGATTCAAATATAAATGGTAAAGTTTACATTATACAAAGATAAACTTCTAAATCGAGAAGAAAAAATGAAGTAAGATGAGACTACACTTGAGTACAAAGACAATAGAAAACATGCAGTGAAAATGAAGGTTTAATAAATTAAATTTTATCGTAAGTACACATTTGTGGGACGAATTATATAGGATGAAATAAATACTTTTATAGAATTTTTTTAACACTAATCCATATATATATATATATATATATATAAATATTAAGAATTCATATTAACTATAACAATTTAAAATCCCATATAAAAATTAATTCTCGCCGCAACACTACTACTAAGAGTTTGTTGTAACAACTCCGTAAAAATTGTTCAAAATTCCAAATGAGAATTAACAAAAACAAATTACAAAAGAGTGTACATTATATCACGCAAGAGTACAACAATTTAATGACTGAGATGAAAAAAAAATGACATTAAACTAATTCCTTGCATTTAGTGTATTAGTTATGCTACTCATTTTTCAATTTTGTAATTTTCAAAGAAAAATTTGGTATAAAATAAGATATTGAACAAGTTTACTCCAAGTTTATTAAAAAATAAAGTAACAAATATCGAAAATTAACAATAAATACTCTCACCTAATAGTAAAGGGGAATTTTAAAATGTTATATTTATGATTTTAAATTTGAAAAATACTTTTTCCTTAGTTTTGCTTTTTTAAAACTACACTTATTATATCTGAAATGATATTTATATCTTGATTTGATTTCAAACTAACAAATTAAAAACTAAAGTTAATTATGTTTTGAGATAAACATATATTTAAGATAGATACATGTTAATCATATCAAATGACAAATAAATGAATTTTATAAAAAGTTTTAGAGTCCATATTTCTGAGAAAATTTGAAAGTTAGATAAATAGAGGACTTACATACTTTGCAAGCATAATTCATACCCTCATATATAGCATACGAGATATCTTGCCTTCTATCTTAAGTCGATATCTTATAACTAAATTTCATTATAATCAATTTAGATTATGAAGACTGAAGAGTCTCGATTTTGAGTTTTTCAATGATGCAACTTCTTATTGTTTTTGCTAGCCTTTCATATTTGATTATTTTAATTGGGTTAGTTTAAAATGTAGGAATTGAAGACATTTGAAACTAGCTTTTATTTTATTTAATGAAAAATAGAGAACAAGGAAAAGCTCCAAAAAACAGAAATGCTTCATGTTTTTATTTTTTAAAGCAAGATACATATTAGTAAGATATTGTGAACATATTGATAGTATTATTTAAAAAAAAAACTTCAAATGATCTTATAAATGTGAATTTTTCATAGAAATTAAATAAAGGATTTTTTTCAAACAAATCTCATATGAAATTATTTTGTAAAAATTTATACAATTAGAAAATATAAACCGCGCTTAGCGCGGTGAAACCCTCTAGTCTACTTATTAAAAGAGAAGTTTGCTTATAAAATAACTCTTAAAATTATCACTTATTTATGTCTCAATGCCACTAAAATAATAACTAAATCTAATTTTAAGCATTTAATGGCTTTTCCTAATTTAATAAAAAAATTCATAAATCGAATCCACCATAAATCCAGTATAAACCTAATTTAAAATAATTAATTAATAAATATGATAAATTAGCTAATCCTAAATTCTAGCATTTATTATTTTCTTGTTAATCAAAACATCCATAGAACGTATCTAAATCGATGCAAACTAATTAATTTTAAACATAATATAATCTTATAATAATTAATTAATGAAGATGACAAAACAAATATGGACGGTTTTGTGTTATATTAAACATAAAATAGCTAATTAAAACATGGAAAATTGTCAAAATACCACTTTTCTATTACCACTTTTCATGTTTACCTTAATCACTTTTACCCTTATTTTTAAGAGAAAAAACACACTTATAATCTTTTGGATTAATTAATCTAAGACTTAGAGTTTAGAGTTGACGGGTGGGGTAGGGTTTAGGAATGTAAAATTTAGGATTCTAACTAATTTAAAAAAAAATATCTTTTCAAAAAGATGGTATTTATGAAAATGTCTTTTTAATGAAGGTAAAAATGAAAAGTAATATCAATAGTGTGGTAAACATGAAAATTCCCCTTGAAACATATGAGTGTTCATCATTAATTAATAATATGAAAAATATAATATAATGTTAATCGTTAAATAATTAAAATAGTATTAAATATACACTACCAAATTTAAATAATATATAATAATAATATCAAACATTAAAATTTTGATCCAAAAAAAATAAAAAGTACATTGGTGCAGCTAGCGGATCATGTTCTAAGAATGTGAGTGATACAACTGAGAGTTCAAAAAAATATTTAATATAAATTATAAAATGAATGAGTTTAAAATTTTTATATTAAATTTAAAATATATATTACTATTTATACAAAATAAATATTTATTTACAAAAATATAAAAATAAATATACTCAGGTGTGCGGATCAAGCTTTAATTTGAGATGTAAATATTAAAAACATAATTTATAGGTGATAGTCCAACTAATCACTACTAGGTCATCTCGCTCGGGTTAGCTCTGTCCATTTTTAGAAAGTACTATCGTTGGGCCTTCGTTTCTACTTTCCTTTTAGGAGACGTTAGTTCCATTTCCATTATATTCGTATCGTACTTCTCAAGTTCAAATTTTACTTTTCAAAAATTTGCCAATTTCAAAATTTCACAAAATTTTCTGAATAACCTAAACATATGTAGTTTTCTGTTAGGGTTCATGAACATTAATTACGTAAAATATACATTTCGGTATATATAATGAAGCGATACAATTTCCAATAATGAAACGTCAAAATGGAATACGAAACAACAATTTTATTGCCAAAATTGTAAAATATTCAAAAATGGAAATAACAAAATTGGGAAAATGACAATTACGACTAAAGTCCATACAGTATAAATATGTGCATGAATGATCAAGAAGTTGCATTGTGTCTCAAAAACCTAAAAAACCTTATTCAATCACCATGTCTTTTGCAACCAGAATGATCATGAGCATGGCACTCTCTCTTCAAATCCTTACAGCTTTTCTCTTCATTACTGCCACAGCCTCATCACCTCCCAGCGGCTTCACCATGGACCTAATCCACCGTCGCACTAATTCATCTTCTCGACGCTCTAATACTTATGATCAACTCCGAACATCTCCTCACGCCGACGTCTTCTTTGAAACCTCCGAGTATCTTATGAAACTCCAAATCGGTACACCTCCTGTCGAGATCGAAGCAGTCTTAGACACAGGAAGCGAAGTCATTTGGACACAATGTTTGCCTTGTCTTAACTGCTACTACCAACGCAACATAATATTCGACCCTTCCAAGTCCTCGACCTACAAAGAGAGAACATGCAGTAACACCCCCGACCACTCTTGTAATTATGAGTTGGTATACGGAGACCAAAGCTATTCCAAAGGAAGCTTCGCAACCGAGACTGTCACCATCCAGTCCACTTCTGGCCACTCCTTTGTAATGCCTAACACCGTTATTGGATGTTCGCGCAACAGCTCAGGGTTTATAACAACCGCTTCAGGCATTGTTGGTCTAAGTTGGGCGTCTTTATCTCTCATCTCTCAGATGGGTAAAAACATGCATGGTGCCTTTTCTTACTGCTTTTCACCTAAGGCAACTAGTAAGATCAGCTTTGGAAGTAATGCTATTGTGTCTGGAGAAGGGACGGTCTCAACCCCTATGTTTTTCAAGAAGGAGAAACCCGGTTTCTATTACCTAAACCTAGACGCGGTCAGCGTTGGGGAGGCTCGCGTTGATACATTGGGGACACCGTTTCACGCCTCAGACGGGAACATGCTCATAGACTCTGGAACCACGTTCACCTACTTGCCTGCTAGCTACTGCAGCCTAGTGAGGGAGTCAGTGGAAAAGGTTGTGACAGCTGAACGAGTAACTTACGAGGACGACACGCTTTGCTACAAAACGAACACGATGGATATCTTTCCAGTGATCACAATGCATTTCTCTGGAGGTGCGGATCTTGTTTTGGATAAAAACAATACGTATATGGCTAATGGAGAAGCTATTTGTCTGATGATTGTGTGTGGTCCGATGACACCAAATGCTGAAGAGTCTGTTTTTGGTAATAGAGCGCAGAACAACTTCTTGGTTGGTTATGATTATTCTTCACGACTGGTTTCGTTTAAACCCACCGATTGTGGAGTTACACAAGACATACCACAAGACTCAACTTCTGCAGCATCGTTTTTACAGTTTAACGTTAAGTTTGTTTTATTTATATTTATCCTTTCTCTAATTAGACTGTAGAGAAAGGATTTTTTTATTTATTTAAATATGTATTTTAATTAATAATATGATCGAGAATGGATTTGTTTTTAT